>SCLG01000477.1:64005-74279 GCA_004367875.1 Oikopleura albicans | reverse complement strand
AACGGTTATTGCCTATAACTTATAGGGGACATAACTTATATATAATAATAATTACTATAATATAATTACTATAATTATAGCATACAGTTTTTCAAGAAAATTATTTGAGGGTTAAAGAAAAAAAAGGACACAATATCCCTTTGAGTATGGTTGAATAAACTAACAGGCATGTTAAGTTTGTGAAAGTCTCGAACGCTTCCACCCTTTAGACTTTACTACGTTTCCAGTTTTTGTGTCAAATCGCACACTTGTGACGTCTTCTCTTCGGCTAACTCTGCGACTTTCCGTGAACCAATCAGGGTCCGTTTCATTTCGCCCAGTTCGTTGTATGCCAGTTTGGAAACATCCATGAGGATGATTAGTACCAGGAAGAAAGAAAAAATCCGCTTAATTATATTTTGAAAAGTTATTTACTACCAGTAAATATGTATGTATGTATGTAACAATATATGTATCAGTATACGTATCAGTATATGTACTAGTATTTGTAACAGTGCATGTACGATTGCATGTAACAGTGCATGTAATAGTGCATATATTATTATTGAAATAACACAAAAGAGCGTCATTGTCTGATCAACTAATTTTCAGACGTTTTTTAGAACTCAAAAATGTTTCTTTCATAATTTAGACGAATTAATTTATGATATTATAACACTTACGAATTTCTTCTGTCATAAAATTTTCGCCCACGATGACAAAGCTGTCTTGATCAAAAATGTCACTTTGGTCTTGAATCCGTTTAGATTGGAAAAGGATGAAATGTTTATAAAATCCCCAGAATTGAAGGTTCCAAGTCTGAAAGTGACCTTGACTTCCTTTCCTACAAAATATTTTATGAAATCTATAATTTATAGGCTATAACACTTTTTTTTAATGTTAGAAATACTTACGAAACTGAACTCAAATTCAGCAAAACGGAAAACGGTTTTCCAGGTGACGGATTTTTCAACTAAAAATATTTCCATTAATTTAAGTTTAATTTATTTATTTTTAAAATTTATTTATGGATATGCATAGCTTCCGAAGGCACGTACAAGTTAGCTGGCTTGGTTGGGCACGTACAAGTTAGCTGGCTTGGTTGGCTTTGTACGATATAAACTTTTTGGACTTCACTTCGTTTTTTTTTTCATGGCCAATTTTTAGATTTTTCTTCCGCCAATTTTGATGGCGTTACTTAGCTCTTTTATTGTTAATTTTTGCGACCTTTTTCAAAGCCAGAAAAGCGGAGCACTAAATAGTGACCCCTTAAGTCTTTATCTGTATAAATTTCGAAAATGTGCTCAGGATGTATTTTACGAAAATATGTTACTCAACGTAAAACCGTTAAACAACACCTCACCGTTTTAAACAACACCTCACTGTTTTCATTTACGGCTTATGAAGCATTATATAAGAAGCATGATGAATAACTTATTTAAAAAATTGGTGTAAAAAGCGGAAGACTAATAAAAAAAAGTTCAAACCTGATCAACGAAAATTTTAATGACATATCCATATCTACCATAACGGCGAAATTGGTCCACAATTTCAACCGTTAATACGTCATCGACCGGTTGGGGACACCAGGAAGGAAACTTGCCAGACCACTGAGTAGTAAACATGGTTGTGGTCTTTTTCGTTGTCTTTGTAATTGGCTCAATACCTGTTGTAGTTGTTTCTTCATTTGGATCTTGTTGTTTCGCACAAACCACAGTCGGTTGAATTGCGCCACTTAAACAGGTGTATTCGATTCCAGGGCTGGGCTCACTTCCATCCGGGTTGGATAAACGATATCCATTGTTGCAGCTAGCCGTGATTTGATCCGAGTCTTTATCCTATCAATATGATTTTTTTGGATTATTTACTACTTTGTTTTATTGACAACGTTTTGGCGTCCCGGCCGTCCCGCTGGTTTTCCACCTTATCCCGTGACACTCAGCATCTACCTCGCTTTCTTACCCACTGTTAGGAGGGCAACTTTATTGATAAACGAACATTAAAATGAGCTAGAAATTCTAGCCTAGAATGGAAAATAAGCAAACCTCAAAGGCTGAAATTGGCAAAAACTCACAAAGGCTATAAATTCGATAAAATTGATTATTAGTTATTTTGGTAAAATCATTACTTATTTATTTTAATCCCCCACCCAAATAAAAGACAAAATGACGTTATAAACCAACTTACAGACACTTTTTGTTTAAAGTCCAATAAGCTAAATAAACGACAATTTGATTAAAACATCATTTTTAATTCCAAAATGTATTTTTTGGTAGTTCTTGAAATCGCCACATTTTGGGTTTCCATTTTTTAGAAGAAACACAACGGTTTGTATTTTTTGGTCTCAAAACAGACAATTATTAATATGAATAAAGTCTATATCAAGTAGAACAAAAAGTACCCATTTTAATGCTAAAAAAGTATTTTTATAAGAAACAACTACCGTAAAGCACAACACCTTTTTCAGGTATATGTTGTCTGTTATTTGCGGGACGGTGTTTAAAAAATCGGTTAAAGCCTTAAGACATAGTTAAAGACATAGTTTAATTACTTACGGCTTTCACTAAATTCCCATTCGGAAAACTGGCCCTACATTTTTTCCACGCTGATTTTGACGTCTTCCCTGAAAATTAAACTTTAATTTTTCACATCTATTCTCTCGCCGGCTCTCTTAAAATACTTTGATATTTTTTTCGTGCTGAATTTCTCTTGGCTGTAGTCCCTAATAGTAACACAAAAATTATGGCGTTTCGCATTATGAATAAATTTTGTAAAAAGAAAGCTAAGATCGAAACAAAACAGGGAAGAACTTTCGTTAATACTGAATTGGGTCGTCATCTGGTGGTCGGAAACTTTTCGACTTCAACATTTTTGTTCACTTCTGCGTCTCGGAAAGTTATCTGGACACGATACAGTCGTGAGAATAAACACTTTTGACGGCCGTCCGCCCCTTGAAAGAAGTTCGACTGGAGACCACTTGAGGAGCCTGTCAAGAAAACTGGAGGGGCATGATTTTGCATTAGGTTGACATAGGCTGAACCGGGATGACTAGTCGACCGAGATTTTCTCTCACATGAATGTCAAATGTGTCATAATACCATCATGTAATTTTTTTATAAGTTGACTGTAAATTAGTCTTAAGAGGTGCCCTGAATTTGCCTAATTTAATATAAGACTAAAACAGCAAAAGTTTATTTGATATCTGAATGGGTTTTCAGGGTTCATTTTTGGACAGAATACTATTTGACGGCACTATTACACCGTATAATTGCGCTGTATTACGTATAGTCAAAATTAACCTCGAAAACTGATTCAGATAAACAGTGCGGAGAAATAAATACAGATAAGCTCTAGAAAACGGGCACTGGTGTAAAAATTTCAGCAACTGTAAAAAAATCTTTTATCTTTACAGTCTAAACTTTTAGGCTTAAAACTTAACATCAAATAATATATACAATTAACCTCCAAGCAGATCTGTGGGACATTTGTCCGATCGGGCATATTATATACATCGGGCATATGTAGAACTCAGCTTTCTTGGTGTTTGATATCATTAAATGTAATGACAGTAAAGGTCAACATGATTTTAATAATAATAATAACCAATTTTGAACCGAAAACAAAAGTTAAATTGTCGGAAAAGGGACTTTTTGTCAAAATCGCAAAACGTCCCGGAATGGGGCTACCACCTTGGAATAATTTATGTTTTCAGCCATAGACTATGGCCCATAGTGTTAGATCGTTTAATTTCGAGAATTTCGAAAATTTCGAGAATTCGCCAATTCCTGTCTAGATGATTCTTGACTGTTGAGTTCACACGGTTTTTTAACAAGTTACTGAAAAAATATATATATTCGGATAGATATCGTGGCTATAAAAACGTTTTATGTTATTTAAGTTTATCTTAATCACCTTTTGCTACATTTTCGCACATCGACAGCAGATTCAGTTCATTTGCTTCATTTTTTTTTCTTTCATTATTATGACTTACTAACACATGCAATGTGGATAAAGTTTTTATTTTTATTTTCGATATCGCTAGCGGCGATTGAAGACAATCCACGACTACTCAGTAAAGATGGAAGGTATGTAGAATGGACTATGTTAAAAAATTTAGTATGAGTCCCGTCAAAACACAAAGTTTTAGTTTGTATAATAAGAAATATATCGATTATCGATTATCCAATATTGTATCCTATTTACTGTTATATTGGGTATCATCAAATTTGGAAAATATACATAACTGTAACGTGCGATATAAATCAAAATGGGACAATTCTTATATAAAAATTTGTTTCGCTAATTTAGTCCCATCGCGGTGTACGGTATTATTATAATTTTCTTTTGATTTATTATTTTCCTTTTGGATTATTTATTTTTAAGGATTAATAATCAAATTTTCCTTTAATGAATGGTTTTCCTTAATTCAAGGAAAAATACAAAAAAAGACAATTAGTTCCAATATACAGTATATATTATATACTATATAATATACACAGGGTGCGCCGCGTTAACCGGCACCCCGTTAACCGACAGCGCCTACGCTATTTGCCGTTGACCGGCAGTTTTTTGGTCAAAAGTTTTCCAGCAAAAACGCCCACGCATGTATCCGTTAACCGGCAGCCCTATTTTCCGTTAACCGGCAGATCGTGATTTTTCCAATTTTTCCGCGATTTCGCCTACGCATGTCTCCGTTAACCGAACTATTTGCCGTTAACCGGCAGGTTTTCAAAAACTTTTTGGTGCCGCTTAACGGCGCACCCTGTGTGTTTATATACTACATTGTTACTTTAGCCCTTTTGCAAGAAAATCCACGCGGTGTCCCAATCTACTAAATAGATATAGAGGGCGGTAGATTAGATATTATATCTTGCTCTTATATCTTGCTATTATTTAACGGACCGTTAAACGGATTGGGACATCACGTGGACTTTTCTTGAAAAGGACTAAAGTGACAATGTAGTTTAATTTCGAAATGAACTGTATTAAAGTAACTTGGTTTGGGCACGGCAGTCTTTTAGAAAAAAAAAACATTTTTCAAGAAATAACTTGTGCAACAAAACGTTTTTTTCTATTGGTATAATTTCCAGGAGAAAACTTTATCCCCAAAAAACGTTTTCCGATAAACTACATAGAGAGAACAAAATTTATTTTCCAAACTCGTTATATTTTGAAAATAACGGTGCCCACAATTTGCGTGAATAATGAAAAAAATGAGTTATCCTCGAGTTATTTTATTTAGTTTACAATTTTTAACCGGAGATTCAAAAAATATATCGTTTCTACCGGGCGATGGCGCGTCTGTATACATTGGCCAGGAGGATATCGTCCAAACTCTCAAAGATTATCGACGACTGGAGGCTGAAGTTAACAGCATCAAAGATAAATTAACAAATAATAATTGTGCCACATCGCCCTGTCAAAATGATGGCACGTGCATTTCTCTATACGAGTCATTTTATTGCGATTGCACTCAGGCACCGAGTTTTAATTGTATTTTTCACACAAATAGTCAAATTCAAATTTCACTGATATGTTGCTATTTTTTTCTCTTTTTTCTCTTTTAATTCTGTACGATTTTTCTTTTAGGGACTCTATAAGAAAGTCCTATGTATGTTACAGTATTATCTCTTCTATTTATTTGTTTGTTCTTTTTTTTGTCTTCAGCGAGACACAGACTAGGGCTATAGTTACGGACCAGATAAAAAGTCAGATAAAACTTTTTTTCGCAGAACTTGAGAACTTGAGAACGAGAACGCCTATAGAACAAAATAACACGGTTCTGAGCCATTTTCCTATCACGAGACAGAACAGAACGGTAATTTAGAACGTTTTTCGTTCTATTTAAAAAAAAAAATCACACGAAAGTTGGAGAACCATTACAAAAAAACGAGCGTTCTGTTTGTTCCGTTCTGTTCTGTAAATAAGAACAGAACTTTAACATCTCTGGTACGGACCGATTCTTTTGTTCTATTCTCTATTTTTGTAATACACCACCTGTCTACGTAACTTAACAAAACTTTTGGAAAAAAAAGGTGTTAAGTTACGTGATTTTTGTTAAGTTACGCCCATTTTGTTAAGTTAGATGGGTAGTGCGTAGGCGGAAGTACTGGAAAACTTTTTCAAAACTGTTAAGTTACGCCAATTTAGGTTTTTTGTCCAAAGTTGACAAAACTGTTAAGTTACGTCAATTTAGGCCCTTTTCTCTAGATTTATTTCAAATTTNCGAACTTGAATTACACAGAAAATGAGTTGTGGGACTCGTCAATATTGTATTGACAAATTTACGACGAGTCCCGTTCTCCTCGGTGACAAACCAGTTACCCACAGCAGTAATACTAAGTAGTATATACTTTTTGCATCACCAGTTCAGTGCGTAAATACGCCCGGCAGTTTCTACTGTGGCTCGTGCCCGGTTGGCTTTCAAGGGAACGGAATTCAATGTGACGATGTGAATGAGTGCGCCACAAACAACGGTGGCTGTTCTACTTCGCCACTGGTCGACTGTATTAACACACCGGGCTCATTTTACTGTGGTCCTTGTCCACCGGGATTTGACGGAAATGGATTTTCGTGCGAACCAACCAACCCATGTATGGTTAATAATGGCGGCTGTACGCCTAGTGCCACATGTGAATCAGTTAACGCTTTAAAATATACTGTTTTTTCAATTCAAAAGAGGAATAGACTGATTACGTAGTATCAAAAATAAATACAGTCCTTACTTATTCATCGGACGCTTTTTTGGCCAAAATGGGGTCATTCTAATAAAACAATGACCTGTTTTGTGACAATGCTCATTTATCGGACGCTATTTTCAAGAACCGAAAACGTCCGATAAATGGTTAAGGACTGTAGCACACGAAAATGTTAGAAAAGGGGGATTTGCAGCGTAACTAAGCACCGGAACTGGGCCCAAATGGCGTTTCATGTACATGTCCAGAAGGACAACACGGTAATGGATTTGGCCCGGATGGATGTGCTGCCCAACCACCTTGTCTCGAAACATGTAGCGCAGAAGGCGGATTTTGTTTCTTGAATATGGAGTGTATTTGTTACGTGGGCTGGACAGGGCCAAACTGTGATATTGAAGCCGGCAATGAATTATGTGCTGCTGAGCCCTGCCAGAACGGAGGAACATGCATTCCAAATGGCGGTTCTTATTATTGCGAATGTCCACCGGGATTCTCTGGACAGAACTGTGCTCAACAGGTATGTATTACTAAAAGGCATGAGTTGAATTGACATAAATTATATTGCATCAAGTAAATTTTAGCGGAAATGTATATTTCTCCTTAAGTGCGGCACTTAAGAAAGGAAGGCCTGCAAGCAACGTTACCAAAAAGTAAAATAACATTATTTATTTTTTTCGCGTTTGAAATCACTGCGATACAGTATTACTTAAAATTTGTCTCGTTTCCAAAATAAATGTGTTCATTAAGCTCACACCTTTTATCAACTGAGTTCAACTCCCTATTTTTTCCTTATAAACAATTATTGTAGTCGGAAGAGTGTGGAGGAACCTATGTTGTGGACTCCGGTAATGTGCGGTATCCATCAGGTTCAGGATCTTATCCACATAATAGTAACTGTGTTTGGTATATTGAAATAACACGTGGAATGACAGTCAATATTTCGTTTACCGAATTTCATCTGGAAGCTTCGTCGACTTGCGCTTTTGACGGTGTCCAAATTTACGATGGCGAAAACACTCAGGCAACTCTACTTGGTACTTATTGTGGCTTGACTATTCCACCCGATACATTGACAAACAGCAATTACGTAACAATTCGCTTCTACTCAGATAACGGTGTCCAACGGCCATACGGTATGGCCCATACCGGTAGATATTAAGTACAGTCCCTACCTCAAAATCGTTACGATTTGTGGTTTGAAAAAACGTAACTATTCTGAGCTATGACGTCATTTCGTAACGATTTTGAGGTAGGGACTGTATTTTGTGTTTTTCCTATCCATTTATGACTTACAATTATTGCTGATGTTGTTTATTAAAGTTTAAGCTATACTCACCCGAATTCATAAAAAAATCATCCTATAGTAAAAATGATGAAGATTTTGCGTTTTCCAAATTAACCAAAATATCAGTAAATTAAAATCAATTAGTGCAAGTTTTAAAAGTCCATCGTTGACACCCAAAAAATCAGACGCGTCAGTTGGAGGCGATGGATTTCAGTTCCACTGGCAGCCAGCCGAAGGCGTTTGTGGCGGAGCTATTGAAGGCGAAACGTCTGGCAACATTCAATCCCCCAATTATCCGGCAAACTATCCGCCGAATATTGACTGCTATTGGACAATAGTTGTTGTGTCCGGCTTTGCGATTCGATTTGAATTTGGATCGATAAATATTGAAACACACTCAACCTGTGCTTACGACTATTTGCAAATTCGAGATGGTTTGCTACCGTCAGATATTGAATTAGTGAAATTATGCAGTTCGGCAACGCCCTCACNGCGCTTTTGACGGTGTCCAAATTTACGATGGCGAAAACACTCAGGCAACTCTACTTGGTACTTATTGTGGCTTGACTATTCCACCCGATACATTGACAAACAGCAATTACGTAACAATTCGCTTCTACTCAGATAACGGTGTCCAACGGCCATACGGTATGGCCCATACCGGTAGATATCAAGTATTTTGTGTTTTTTATCCATTTATGACTTACAATTCTTGTTGATGTTGTTTATTAAAATTTAAGTTATACTCACCCAAATAAAAATCATCCCATAGAAAAATGATGAAGATTTTGTGTTTCCCAAATTACCCAAAATATCAGTAAATTAAAATCAATTAGTGTAAGTTTTAAAAGTCCAACGTTGACACCGAAAAAATCAGACGCGTCAGTTGGAGGCGATGGATTTCAGTTCCACTGGCAGCCAGCCGAAGGCGTTTGTGGCGGAGCTATTGAAGGCGAAACGTCTGGCAACATCCAATCCCCCAATCATCCGGCAAACTATCCGCCCAATATTGACTGCTACTGGACAATAGTTGTTGTGTCCGGCTTTGCGATTCGATTTGAATTCGGGTCGATAAATATTGAAACACACTCAACCTGTGCTTTCGACTATTTACAAATTCGAGATGGTTTGCTACCGTCAGATATTGAATTAGTTAAATTGTGCAGTTCGGCAACGCCCTCACCCGTAGAAACATCTGGCCCAGGAGAGGACTCCAAAATATTTTTTTTGTTTCTCGAATATTATATTGTTCAGATTCTGAACTTCAGAAAATTTTTCTAACATAATCTAATATCAACTGTTTGCTTAGGAACCCTCGTTCAGGGGCATGGATTCATTTTCATACAGACGGTAGTAATCAAGATACCGGATTTTCAATGGCTTGGTCAAGCATTCCTGATCCGGATAATTGTGGCGGGGTTCTGTCCGACGGCGAAGGAACAATCACATCACCGGGATACCCCACAACCGACTATACGGGTGGTGATACCTGCTTTTGGACAATTAGTGGTGTCCCCGGCGATCAAATGACGCTAGAAATCACAGATATGGATATTGAATCTTCGACGGACTGCCGATACGACTATTTAGAAGTTCGCGATGGTGAAAATGAAGATTCGGCTCTGATGGGTAAATTTTGTGGTGATTTAAGCCAGGGTTATAAAACCGAAATTTTTATATTAAACGAGATGAGAGAAAAGAGGATCCAAGAGAAAAGTTTTATTTGTATATTTTGAGAAACTTTTATAAACAAGGTTCATATTATGATAAAAAATGTTTTTGAAAATTCTCATACACATGGATTTAAAGAGATAAAAGTCTTGATAGTTGAATTCGATTCTCATTTGCCACGGGTTATCATGCTCCACATAAGAACGTTTTATTTTAATTTTTAAATTATGTTGATGTCAAAATTCAAATTGTGAAATATCAAATTATAATCCAATTTTAAGCGGTGATAACTTACCCGCACCGTTAGTGGCATCTGGACATCAAATATGGGTCGCATTTGTGTCTGATAATTCAATTCATGGACGTGGTTTCTCTGCCGATTATTATACAAGCTGTGGTGGTTATTTCAGTCAGAATGGTTCGATTTTGACCAGTCCCGGTTTTCCCGGCCCGTATGACCACTCAGTTGATTGTATTTATAATGTGGTTGCACCCAATGATAATGTCATCACTCTCACATTTGATCATTTTGACGTCGAAGGAATCGAGAATGGCGGAATTAATCTTTGCTATTTTGATTACCTTGAAGTGCGCGATGGCAATAGCGGTGATGCACCACTTTTGGGTCGATTTTGTGGTCCACA
>SCLG01000477.1:45902-63595 GCA_004367875.1 Oikopleura albicans | reverse complement strand
GCTCCAAATCCGGTTCAATCATCCGGTGCCTTTATGCACATTAGATTTGTGACCGATGCGTCCATTAACGGCGATGGCTGGAGTGCACAGGTCCCAGTTGAAAATTTCACATAAGTTCTGTGCGAAAATTTTTTATTGGAATAACTTTTCTGAAACATTTGAAGCTAATTTTTGAAAGCAAGATAATTCACAAAAAGTAAAATTTTGAACAGGGATTTAGGTTATGTTTGGTGATACTGGCGGATGTGGTGCAGTTTTAACCGATCGATCAGGTTCCCTATCATCCCCAGGTCACCCCAACCCTTACCCACATGGCGCTAACTGTACCTGGTATATAAATGGTGTGCCGGGTGACGTTGTTCAATTGGATTTCGTATCTTTTGCGCTTGAAGCGGGTAGCTGTAATTTTGACTATGTGGCAATTCATGATGGACCAAATGGACAGATTGGTCAAAGATACTGCGGATCCGAATTGCCACCTCGGGTAACCTCTACCCAAGAAAACATGATTGTCTAGGGTTTTCAACTTTCAAGTTGAACGTTTCTTTAATCGGGTGACCATAAAACGATTTTCTAAAACTCTTAAGGTTAGAAAGTTAGGTTAGTTTTTTGGTATAGCTTTGAATTTGTGCAATCTGAATCACGAATAAAAGAACAAATGAAGTGAATTACTCTATTTTGTCCATCAAATTTACCGATTTGGTATATGATTATTTTTAGGGTGAAAGTCGTAACAGCGCTGTGTCATTACCTTACATAAAACGTAACTATAATAGATGTCATTTACTTTGTACATTATCACAACGTCCCATTTCATGTTTATGATTAAATCATATTCTCCGAGATGCATTGGTACAAAAAATGAACCCTTTAATAGTTTATTTTGTATCCGATGACTCAATTGCGTACATTGGTTTCACGGCTAACTACTTAATGTTAAATGCGACCGAACAATGTGGTGGGGAGATAACGGCGCCTTATGGTGAAATCCACTCGCCCTATTTCAGTCTCGGCATGAACTATCCCACCATGCGGGATTGCACTTGGATAATTACCGCGCCGTCTCAACAACAAATCTACTCCCAGTTTAACAATTTTACAGTCGAATATGGCTCCGAGTGTCAATTTGATTATCTCGAGATGCGAAATGGGGATCAAGTTGACTCGCCTTTGATTGGTAAATATTGTGGTTCTGAATTACCGCCACCATCAACCACCACACACAATCATCTGTGGGTTCATTTCTATTCGGATCACTCGGTTACTGCATCCGGCTTCCGAATGGCTTACGATGCCACCCTTGACGGCTGCGGCGGTGAATTGGTTGGTGCTGGTGGTGAACTTCACTCGCCAAACTATCCCTTTGCATATAATCACGCTGCAGTTACTTGGGTTGAAACAAATTTAAACACCATTTAATTTCATTATTTTGACCTGGTCTGGTCGATGTCTTCCTTTTTTGTTAAACGAATCCCATAGTTTCACCAAAAATACAAAATTATAGTTTAGTTCTTTTCTAGTGAAATCCACGCGGTGTCCCAAATCACCGAAAAGATAGAGTTTTCTAATGGATTGTGAAACGGCGTTGATTTAACTACAAAATAGACTAAACTGATCATGCTTGACTCCCAGGGAGAAGTGCGTGTATATGGACACGTAACTTGTTTTTTGTCGATTTGAGGTTCTCAAAAACTCCTTCCCCTGAGAGTTAAATAGTTTTATTATTAAATTAAAGATAAGGCTTTTCAAATATCAAAGTAACACCAAATTCTTCCAGATGCAAACTTTTGTTTTTTTGCGTACAAGTTATTTGATTTAAGTTTTCATCCTGCTCTAGACTGCCTTTACATTCTGAAAACTTCTGAAGGGTCGACAATTAATGTTGAGTTTTTGGATTTTGAATTGGAGGCCGGTAGCTGCAATTTTGATTGGCTACAAATCTTTGACGGTCCAACGGTAGGATATGCACCGTTGACACCGAGACTTTGCGGTTCAATGCTGCCCGCACCGGTAAATGGGAGTTCACATGTGGTCACGGTTGAGTTTCGAAGCGACGCCTCCATCTCGGGTAGAGGGTGGCGACTCACCTACAATACGAATTTGAACAACACGATTATTTACCCCTGGTCCGGAAAAATTCAATCGCCAAACTTTCCGTACACATATCCAGATGAAGTGGATGCGCAGTGGTTGTTGATGTCACCACGTGGTGCCGCTATTACTGTTAGACTCAATCAAATGGACATCGAATCCTGCGGTCTTCAGCCGGGTTCGAAATTAGAAAAAATGTGTAACATGGAAACAAATTTTTTTCTACCTTAACGCACAGGGAGAAGTGCGTGTATATAAACACGCAACTTGTTTTTTCGTCGATTTAAGGCATATGGAGGCCCCGTTGGGCGAAACGAGTATTGCTGACCCCCTGAATTTATCGAGAAAATTCGATTGACGGTGTTTTTTGCGTAGGTTGGAGATTTCAAACAGCTCTCTAGGGGGCCCTGGTGGTCCAGATCAATTTCTGAATAATCAGATCGACGTAGTTTGACGAGCTCTACAAATTGGCTATACCAGTTTTTTGAATTATTGCAAATTATTGTGAATTTTTTAAGTGCGTTTTTATTTACACGCATTTTCCCCCTACGGGTTCCCAAAAACTCCTTCCCCCTGAGAGTTAACATTTGCTTAAAGCATTTACAATCACAACTATATGTAGTCCTACACTTTGATTATTTACCGGACTTCAATTCTACATAATACAATTGGAACCCTTTTTTCAGTGTGGGTGTGACCATTTGAGTTTTTATGACGGTCCGGATGCAGACTCAACGCTTTTTGGCCGATACTGCGGTTCAACCCTTCCTTTACCTATTACATCAACGGGTAATTCGATGTTGGTCGTTTTTCAAACCGATTTTATCACTGGTGCGCCTGGCTTTGAACTTGTTTATTCCATGGACGTATGTGCTACCTATCTGACTGCTACTGAAGGTTCGATTAATCACGAACCAACCACGGCCAGTGCTTGTTTTTGGATGATTTCGGTCGAACCGGGAAATAAAGTACAATACAGTATTCAAAGCGTACAAATGGCCTCAAATAACTGTGAAAATTCATACATTCGAATCTATAATGGCGAAACAATTCGACCAGAATATCAATTATTGGAGATTTGCGGGAATACCGGAGCGCGACAAACCGTATCGACCGGAAGTGAAATGATCATTGCGATGGTAACCGATAGCGGCACTAATAAAATGATTGGAAACTATATTTCATTACCGGGTGGTTGTGGGGCACACTATATCAAAGGCTTGGGTTAAAACCCATTTTCCATCACTAACGAAGTATAATACAATTTGTAACGAAGTTTTGGTATATGATTAATTGCTATTACCATCGTATCAGAATAACAATTTTATTCAGTTTTCACATTTTTTACATTCATTTACACAGGGTAACCCATTAACCGGCACCCCATGAACCGGCATTTTTTGCTCGAAAATTTTCCAGCAAAAACGCCTACGCATGTACTCATTAACCAGTCAATTTGCTATTAACCGGCAGGTTTTCAAAAAATTTTGGTGCCGGTTAATGGGTCACCATGTGTAATTAAAACTGTTTTTTTACTTAATTCAAAATATTTTTTTACATGGTTTGTATTGTTATATATTTTTTTCTATTTTTTTCAATTTTTATAAAAAAATTTGTAGCTTTTTGAAACATATTTCATCAATCCAGCTTAACCCCAAAAACAAGACGAAGGATCCTTCACATCGCCAAATTATCCCGACGTTTACCCCCATAACTCTGATTGTGAGTGGTTACTTGACACGACAGTGGGAAATACAGTCAATTTGTACTTCGAGGCATTCCGACTCGAAGGTTCCGAAAACTCCTGTTATTTCGATTTTGTTACTGTTTATGACGGCCCCAACTCAACCTACCCTCTGCTTGGTACGTTTTGTGGTAATTATATTCCGGAACCGGTTCGAGCAACGCAAAATCTGATGTTTGTTCATTTTACATCGGATTCGAGCATAAACTATGGCGGCTTCAGCGCAACATTTAACACGGATTCGTGCGGAGATGTAATTGTGGCCACAACAGACGGTAATATTGCCAGTCCTAACTATCCGGAACTTTATCCGTACCGAAGTGAATGTCGCTATACGATTAAAGTCAGCGATCAAAATAAGCATTTAGATCGTAATCATGAAAATCATAGTTCAATGTTTGATCTATAGAATTTTCATGAATTATGCATTTTCAGTATGACAAGCTGCAATTGCATGCAACCCACCACCGAAAATCTACAGGGTGTCTAACCAAGACTGTTACATTCTGGCGCTTTATCTAAGCCTAAACAGCAGCAAAAATGTAACAGTCTAGGTTGGACACCCCGTATATATTCATAATTCTTTTTCGTTTTCTGAATCCCAAAAACAAATTAGCATAATCAGCATTTATGGTGTACAAATTACGGATTTTTCGAAAGTTATGGTCAAGTTCGAATTTCGATCGCAAATCAAAGCACCCCAATTTTCCGAAAACATTTTGTTGGTTGTCAGTTATCTTGACACGTTTGTTGATCCATACAACGGCAATACAGAAACGTGTGTCCAATCGGATTATATTCAAATTTACGAAGGGCGTATTGGCGACGCGACTCCGAAATATTGTGGAACGGCCCTCCCACCAGCTTATGTATCAAACGGTAATGAAGTCAAAGTATATTTCTATGGACGCCGCTCAAACCCGAACAGTCAAAGGAACAGTTTAAATTTTTTTATGTAATGATTTTCATCATTTTGTCACTTTGTCACTTGGTAGATAAATAATTTTAGAGGACCGGTAATAGAAGTTGTTTACAAAAAATAACAAAATCAACTCTATCTATAAAAAATTAAACGGTTTTAAAACAACTTTTCCGTATTTTAACAGTCATGCGCATCGAGTTTACTATAACAGTCATGCGCATCTGGGGTAGCTAGCTACCCAATTTGCTCTACCGCGCCAAACAATGAACGGATTTTTTTATTATTATTTTATTTTGAAGCTCTGTTCTTCTTCTCTTACTGGGGTGATTTTCAACCTTAACCCTCGTCCTTCACGGACCCAAATGTAAAAACAATTTTCTAAAAAAAATATTTTTCTCCCATATAAAAACGTAAAACTTTTTTTCGATTTCAAATCCGTTGTCCGTTTTTTATTATCACAAATTGTCCTCTTTTTATTTGAAAATAAAGTGAAAATGGGTAGCTAGCTACCCAATATGCGCATGACTGTTAAAGATCTTAGATTTCTCATTCGGTATAAACCAGACTGTTTGCGATGAAAAACTGTATTAAATTTAAACTTGATATGGAAGGCATGGTTTCTTTGCCACTTATTCTACAGCGACAGATCAATGCGGTGGAGAGTACTGGGCTGCCGAAGGTTACTTTTCATCACCTGGCTATAATACCGGATCCTACCCAGTCTCAACAACATGCGAATGGATGCTAACAAGTGCTCCTGGAAATAAAGTTGCTCTTGCTTTCACCGACTTTAACCTTCAAGCGCCATCGAGCTCGGGTACATGTTATGATTATGTTGAAATTCGTGAAGATCATTCTGCGGGTACATTGCTGGCAAAAATATGCGGCGAATCGATTCCATCAAATGTCACGACATATACGTCGCACCTGATTTACGTCAAATTTTATTCAAACAGCGCGACAGTTGGTCGGGGATTTATGGCCTATTATAGATTGGGTGTTTTAAAATTGTAAATGGAAAGTAAAAAGTAAATTATCGAAATTCCTGTAAATGAGCCCTGCTTCTTCGGATGAACCGTATCCCGATTCCCAATTTTCTTACCAAAGACCCTAGCCAATTGTCTTACCAAGATTCAATTATCTTAACACTCATTGAGTGATTTAGGTGTGAAGATAGCTGGTTAGATTGTGTATATATGTATCAAATTTTACAAAACATCATTTTTTGGCTGAATCACGCAGAATTGAATGCTCAATTTTTAACACCCTTAATTCAGCCACGTGTATGGTGGCGCCATTATTGGTTCGGGCAGTGGGCAAATTGCAAGTCCATTGTACCCACACAATTATCCGATGATGCTGGACGTCTACTGGACTTTATATGTCCGATATAATCACCTTATCAGCTATGAATTCATCGACTTTGGAACTGAAGCTCATATTTCGTGTGAAATGGATTATTTGGTTCTTTATGATGGTGAGGATACGTCAGCGACCGTTATTGGAACATATTGCGGTCAGACGATGCCACCCAGTTAGGGTTCGCTAAGTAAATTAAAAATCACATGAAAAAATCAAAAATATTTATAAGTAAAATAACTGTCCAGAAATGAACAAGTCTTGCCGGGCATTTATTGTTTGTCTTTTGCTGTTAATCATACAGAGTCCTTGGCCCCTAAACCCCAAAAACGTTAAAATTGGTGAGTCAAATGATTTTTAATTGATAATCAAAAAAAATAGTATAAAAAATATACTAATACTTTTGTTCAATAGAACTCCGTATGTTTATTTTTATTTTCATAAGATTTAAGAAAACAGTCGAATAAAAGCTTGTATCTTGTACAAGAGCAGCCTCCATGTTTATGCAACATATTCTTCGGTTGACGATAATGTGGAGTCACACCAAATGGGACGCATGTTCCCACCACATCGCGGTTTTTCGGAGAAAACGTTTTTTGGAGAAAGACCGCGTTGTCATGAACAGGATGGCCAGGATTACAAAAAACCCCAGGCGTTTGTCGTTCGTCGACGCACATCGTTTGTTGATTTTTGCAAACTTGGCCGCTCCTGTTCATGACAACGCGGTTTTACTCCAAAAAATCGCGATGCCTTTTTTCACAATAAAAGTAGTAATTTAATTGCTACTAATAGTAGTAACTAGCATTAATAGTATACAGTAGACTACTGTACGTGAACCTTACATCTAGTGGAACAACATCTGGTGACAAAATGCATCTATACTTTCACTCAGATCAATATTATCATGATGTAGGATTTTTGCTAAATTGGACAGATAATGCCTCGGGCGACATTCCTGAAGATCCCGCACCGCCACTGGTGCCGCCAAATACGTGCGGTTCCGACTATGTCGTTGCTCCCAATTATGCCATGCCACTCTCCATGAATTATTCGCCCGATCGTTATCCAGCTGGTTTGGAGTGTATTTGGAACATTTATACAACAAGGTCAGCAACCATTTTATTCACCATTATTGTTATGGACCTGGAAGGCACAGCGCCCTCGTGCTCTTTTGATTACATTCAGGTTTTTGACGGACCTTCGACATCTTACGATCTGCTGACGAAAACATGCGGACGCTCGGAAGAATTGCCGCTTGGTATTCAGTCTTCATCGGATAGCTAGGGTCATCGACGTTGACTGAAAAAAGATCGACAAAACTGTCGACAAAAAACGTGAAAAAAAACCAATAGCTTGTTAAAGGTCAATGACTCATAATTATTTTTTGTCACTGGCCAATAGTCTACAAGTATTGTTTTTTGGCCGGTTTTTCATAATTCACCGTTTTTTTTATAAAATCACTCCGTTGTATTTTGCGTCTAACATAAATTTCCGGTGCTAATTTCTATTTTCGTATTCGTTTTTCAAGCTTGACCTGCAAAACACAAAAAAATAAAACGATTATGTAAAAGAAACACGTTTTGGCGCTAGAGAGGATTTCAACTGTGAAAAAAATGCTTTGAAGCGTCTAAATATGGACGTTATTTCCTTAGTTTATAGTGGTTCCATGAATTAAACAGTTTGATTACCTTATTAACAGCATGACGGTTCGTTTCCGCACCGATTCTTCCATTCAGTACACCGGTTGGAACGCAACCTACGAGAAGGGTTGTGGTGGTATAAAAACAACGCGACAGGGTGAAATATCGTCACCAAATTGGCCAAGTCAGTATCCGGACAACACATATTGTGATTGGCTCATCCAAGTTACAAACGGTTATACNATCGCCAAATTATCCCGACGTTTACCCCCATAACTCTGATTGTGAGTGGTTACTTGACACGACAGTGGGAAATACGGTCAATTTGTACTTCGAAGCATTCCGACTCGAAGGTTCCGAAAATTCCTGTTATTTCGATTTTGTTACTGTTTATGACGGCCCCAACTCAACCTACCCTCTGCTTGGTACGTTTTGTGGTAATTATATTCCGGAACCGGTTCGAGCAACGCAAAATCTGATGTTTGTTCATTTTACTTCGGATGCGAGCATAAACTATGGCGGCTTCAGCGCAACATTTAACACGGATTCGTGCGGAGATGTAATTTTGGCGACAACGGACGGTAATATTGCTAGTCCCAACTATCCGGACGTTTATCCGTACCGCAGTGAATGTCGCTATACGATTAAAGTCAGCGACCCAAATAACCATTTAGACTCAAAATTAAGTCAAAAAATGGAGATCCACACATTGTAGCCCCGGGAGCCATAATGTTCACGACACGACAACCAATTACTCTCTATAGCCCCGGGAGCCATAAACAGTACAAGGGGACGAGCGATTACTCTTTATAGCCCCCAGGAGCTACGGTGTCCAAAATAACGTTATTTTAGTATAATACCAATTTGGCGGGGGCCATAATGTCGGGCCACCAAAAAAATGCTTTTTAGCCCAAAATCGTGTCTTTTTTTTACAATTTTTGAACTTAACCGTAATCTACGGGTCGAATTACACCATATATGTAAGTTTGCAGTTAAGGAAAATCATGTTTTTTCCAAACTTCTGAATTTTCATAAGTTATGCATTTTTCAGTATCACGCGTTGTAACCCGCAAGCGAAAATCCGTATCTTCATATTATTCAAATTAAGATAAGATTAAGATAAGATAAAGTAATTATCGGCTTTTCGGTGGTAAAATTGCGGACTTTTTGTTAGTTATGGGAAATTCGAATTTCGATCGCTAATCAAAGCACCCCAATTCTCCGAAAACATCTTGTTGGTTGTCAGTTATCTTGACACGTTTGTTGATCCATACGACGGCAATACGGAAACGTGTGTCCAATCGGATTACATCCAAATTTACGAAGGGCGAATTGGCGACGCGACTACGAAATATTGTGGAACGGCTCTCCCACCAGCTTATGTGTCAAACGGTAATGAAGTCAAAGTATATTTTTATGGACGCCGCTCAACCATGAACAGTCAAAGGAACAGTTTAAATATTTTGTTATGTATAAAATTTAACGATACCGTTAATTTGAGCGCAGCCAGATTTGATCGAATGCAGAAAAGGTCGAAGCGCTGAAAAGGTCGAAAATGGCATAGAAGGGTAAAAACCTAAAATGCTCGAAACCTGAAAAGGCCAATATTTTTTGATGTCTCATTCGGTATGAAACGAGACAGTCTGCGATCAGTAACTGCATTCAATTTAAACTTAATATAAAAGGCATGGCTTCTTCGCTACATATTCTACAGCGACGGATCAATGCGGCGGTGAGTACTGGGCTGCCGAAGGTTACTTTTCATCACCTGGCTATAATACCGGATCCTATCCAGTCTCAACAACATGCGAATGGATGCTAACAAGTGCTCCTGGAAATAAAGTTGCACTTGCTTTTACCGACTTTAACCTTCAGGCGCCATCCAGCTCGGGTACATGTTATGATTATGTTGAAGTTCGTGAAGATCATTCTGCGGGTACATTGCTGGCAAAAATCTGCGGCGAATCGATTCCATCAAATGTCACGACATATACGTCGCACCTGATTTACGTCAAATTTTATTCAAACAGTGCGACAGTTGGTCGGGGATTTATGGCCTATTATAGATTGGGTTTTTAAAATTCCTAATGTAAAGCAAATTTATATTCAAATAACAAAATTCTAAGAAAAGGTACTCCTAAAGGGTACATCCCCTAAGGAGTTACTTGTTAAACAAATTTTGACGCAATCACTTAGATTTATATGTCAAGTTTGAACACCCTAATTTCAGCCATGTGTATGGTGGCGCCATTATTGGTTCGGGCAGTGGGCAAATTGCCAGTCCATTGTACCCACACAATTATCCGATGATGCTGGACGTCTACTGGACCTTATATGTCCGATATAATCACATAATCAGCTATGAATTTCTCGACTTTGGAACCGAAGCTCATATTTCGTGTGAAATGGACTATTTGGTTCTTTATGATGGTGAGGATACGTCAGCGACCGTTATTGGAACATACTGCGGTCAGACGATGCCACCCAGTCAGGGTTCACTAACTGAATTAAAAATCAGATTAAAAAACAAAATCGCAAATATTTCTAAGAAACTAACTACTAACAGTATGTCCAGAAATGAACAAATCTTGTCCTTTAACGGGTCCAGTTGACCCCTAAGCACCCAAAAGTTAGATTCAAATGTTCGTAATTGATACTGAAACCGTATCATAAAATACATATAAATTTTATTAATAAAGTTTTGGACATGATTATATGATATACTAATTGAAAATAAAAAAGTATAAAAATACTTATACGGTAATGACGTATACGTTTTGTCTAATAGACCTCTGTATGTTGATTTTTACTTCCATAATATTAAATAAAAACAGAAGAAATAAAATCTTGTACAACAGTAGACTCAATGTTTATGCAACACATTTATTCTCGGGTTGACGTTCATAAGGACACGCCCATGTGGGACACATTTTTTCACAATAAAAAGTATTTCTGAAATAAACTAGCATAGTACATCCGCCAAGTTGTATAGTACAAGTTGTATGTGAACCTTACATACAGTGGAACAACATCTGGTGACAAAATGCATCTATACTTTCACTCAGATCAATATTATGATGATGTAGGATTTTTGCTTAATTGGACAGATAATGCCTCAGGCGACATTCCCGAAGATCCCGCACCGCCACTGGTGCCGCCAAATACGTGTGGTTCTGATTATATTGTAGCGCCCAATTATGCCATGCCACTCTCCATGAATTATTCGCCCGATCGTTATCCAGCTGGTTTGGAGTGCATTTGGAACATTTATACAACAAGATCAGCAACCATTTTATTCACGATCATTGTTATGGACCTGGAAGGAACAGCGCCCTCGTGCTCTTTTGATTACATTCAGGTTTTTGACGGACCTTCGACGTCTTACGACCTACTGACGAAAACATGCGGACGCTCAGAAGAATTGCCGCTTGGTATTCAGTCTTCATCGGATAGCTAGGGTCATCGACGTTGACTTAAAAAATGTCGACAAAAACGTTAAAAAACACCAATAGCTTGTTAAAGGACAACCACTCATCATTATTTTTTTTTGTCACTGGCCAATAGTCTACAAGTTGTTTTTTGGCCGGTTTTACATACATGTAATTCACCGTTTTATTTATAAAATCACTCAGTTGTACTTGCGTCTGACATGAATTTCCGGTGTTAATTTTTCGTATTCGTTTTTCATGCTTGACCTGCAAAACACAAATTTGAAACAAAAAATTAAAACGATTCTTTAAAAGAAACACGTTTTAGCGCTAGAGAGGATTTTCACTGTGAAAGGCCGCTTGAAGCCAAAAAAAAATGCTTTGAAGCGTCTAAATATGGATGTTATTTCCTTTGACAAATTGTTCATAGTGGCTCTATGAGTTAAACAATTTGATGACCTTATTTACAGCATAACGGTTCGTTTCCGCACCGATTCTTCCATTCAGTATACCGGTTGGAACGCAACCTACGAGAAGGGTTGTGGTGGTATAAAAACAACGCGACAGGGTGAAATATCGTCACCAAATTGGCCAAATCAGTATCCGGATAACACATATTGTGATTGGCTCATCCAAGTAACAAACGGTTATACTCTTAGTTTGAATTTTAATTCAAACTTCAAAGTTGATGGCTCGGGTGATTTTTGTAATGAAACAATTTCCAACGATTACGTCGAACTCCGAAACGGGGCTGAAATGGACGCACCTCCACTAAGTCTAGGGTTCCACAATTTCAACCTCCAACGATATAAATCTCAAGGCGACATTATTGCGCAAATGTGGTTTTACACATAATATTATTAAAAAAAATTGTTTAGCGAATTATTATTTGTGAGAAAGTTTTGTAAAAGTTAAAATTATCCGTTCAATATACTTGAAAAATTCGTATTCAGTCTTTGCCTACGCAAACATTGGTAAAAAGAAATATTACATAATTTCATAAGTGTTATGTTATAATTCAATACCTTAAATAAAACGACAAACCCTAGCGCTAGTCCGCCGAGTCTGGCAATTCGAAACAGTGATGATCATGAAGCGTTTAGCTGCGGAACAAGCGCCCCAGTATCACGAACAAGTTCAGGTAATCAAGTACGAGTTAGATTTTTGTCAAATGCGAACCACACTTCTGATACAACAACTTGGTCTGGATTTGCCATTCGTTGGACTGCCATTGGAACTGGTTGCGGTGATGATTTTGAAATTTCTAGTACGAACCCGGCCGGATTTTTTACAACGCCAAACTATCCAAGCCAGGGATGTTAATCACATGAAAGAAAATTATTTGGTATTTTTTAATCATTTTTATAAAAGTTACGCTAAGTTTTGGTAAAGCAACGCACGTTTGGTGCACCCTGCGCGGTGCGAGGTTAAATTTCTAAAAACAGTTTTCGAAATGTATAGAAAGCGTTTGTCTCCCTCTCACGTTATTAGAGCTTAGGTGCTAAATAAGAGACTGCTGAATAAGGGTCGCTTGTGGTAAATGAGGGTCGGCGGTGCTGAATAAGGCTCCTTTTTTTGATAAAAAATAGTATTACTTCAAATAAGGGTCATTGTTTTTAAAACTGCTTCCAATGGGCATTTTTTACTAGTTTTTGGTTCTTTTATGGATATAATAAATTTAANGCGTTTGTCTCCCTCTCACGTTATTAGAGCTTAGGTGCTAAATAAGAGACTGCTGAATAAGGGTCGCTTGTGGTAAATGAGGGTCGGCGGTGCTGAATAAGGCTCCTTTTTTTGATAAAAAATAGTATTACTTCAAATAAGGGTCATTGTTTTTAAAACTGCTTCCAATGGGCATTTTTTACTAGTTTTTGGTTCTTTTATGGATATAATAAATTTAAATTGTATTCAGCTCAAATGTAACAAAATTAATCTTTAAATTGAGGAACTCTGGGCTAATTATGGTTGTGCTTAATAAGGGTCGCATGCCTAATAAGTGTCGAGAGAAATCGCTAACCGCCGTTAATAATCCTGTATACTTTATCATACGTTCGATTTTCTAAATTGGTTCAATATTTTTACATCTCTGATCCAAGTCAATATCCGCATAATCTGTTTTGCGTTTGGACAATCCGATCCCCATATGGCACATCGATTCGACTCGACTTCCACGATGAATTTGACATTGAAGATTCAAGTGGATGTATTTTTGATTATGTCAAAATCTATGATGACGAGTTTGACCATGATGAACCAATCGCCACTTACTGCGGTACAACTTTACCGGACACAACCGTTACACATGGTAATGTGATGATTGTCAAGTTGCGCACGGATTCCTCGCTTTCTGGAACAGGATCGTGTTCAAAATTGGCCCTTTTTGTACCAAAATTCTTCATACCTAACGGTTGTTGTGTTTGAAAACGTGCCTTATTTAGAAAGAATGAGTAATCGCGGCCGGTTGAAAAGTGAACTCCAAGTGGAGCCTATTGGGTTTTATAATATGAGTCATATTAAAAGTTAAAAGTTTGTCGGAAAAACAGAATATGAATTTTTTGTGAACTTCAAATTTTGAATATTGTTTGAAGGCTTCAACGCCACCTACGAACAGAATACTTGCGGCGGGATGCGAGGTGGTGTCCAGGGCGACCTAACATACAATGACTATCCCCTACCGTACCCATCCGAGTCCTTCGATTGTGAATATGTCATTCGGGCACCAGAATATCACTTTGTCAATGCAAAATTCGTCGAGGAGTTCAGCGTTCCCGGCTCTCAATTGCAGCGATGTACAGGTGGCGATTATCTTGAATTTAGGGATTATCGTGATGCGGGATTTTTTTACTTGCGAAATCCGAGTTCGAATTTGGTGGCTTCAATTAACAGTGCGGTCTCATCTGACAATGTACTCGTCGACACACATCAAGGGCTATACACACAACTTTGGCTCTGGGACTTTGACCATATTGTTTCCGTTTATGATGACACCAAAGTTTTGGCAGCTGCTTCGGCAAATCCAAGGTTTGAGATGATGTAATATATGATGTAGTACATAATATACACCACCTGAGGGGTTAACTCACCTTTATAAACGCTTTGGTAAGATAACCCGTCAGGGCGTTTAGTTTAATAATTGGAAATCACGACACATTTTGGTCCAAAAAGTGGTAAAATAACCCCTAGTACATGATGTATAGTACATGAACAAATTTCTGGTTTTAGCATAAGTACCAACGTTCATGTCGAAACATTTACTGGTGCTGCTCACCAACGCTGGAATTGGACCGAAAACGGCCAACTGCTCAACCTAAATAGCACCAACCTGGTCCTAACTATTATGGGAAATGGTAATGCTGGCTCGTCGCTCGGTTTGAGTGCATTAAGTACTGCAAATGCCTGGACTCAAATCTGGCAATTTGAACATACAAAAATTGGACGACAGCTCGGAATTTATTGTGGTAATTCCATGCCAACCAATAACATCACGTCATCAGAACGTGCGCTTATTGTTATTCATCATTCGGAAAGGTAGACATTATACGCTTCGTGTGTCCATAAACAATACAGGGGGTACTAAATAAGGGCTTTTTGTCCGTTAATATAATAAGTATACATTGTATTGAACTCAAACATACCGGAAAAACACAATTACGTGCAGTTAATAGTCGCCTAATCTTGGTTGTGCTTAGTAAGGGTCAGTGTGTTTCATAATGGTAGTTTTTCAAAAGTTGTTAACCGAACTTTAATAGTCACCCCTCCTGTAATAAGAAGGCTGTTACAATACGTGATTGAAAATATAAGGGCTCGGCAAAGTCAGGCATGTTCATTGGCTTGGCTTGGCTTGGCTTGGCTTAGCCTTTTCCTCTCTCGAAAAAATTAATTTTATAACCTCTCAAAAAATTGACTAAAGCAAAGCAATNAGTGGCAACAGCGGAAAGTGGAAGCTGACGTGGACTGTGAATGAAGACACATGTGGTGGCGAAATCACGGCTGATGCCGGAACAATTGCCTCGCCAAACTATCCAAACCCGCCAGATATGAACCGTGCCTGTCGCTGGCACATTACCGCTGACATGGACCGCGCCGTAAAATTGACCTTTAATGCGGTAAATCTCGGCCAATTGTCATGCTACTACGACTATATCAAGGTCTACAATGGTATTCGGGATAATTCGCCGCTATTTTGGGGCGGAACTATTTGCTACAATAACATTCCCACGCATGATTTCATTAGCTACGGAAATACAATGCGAGTTGACTTCCAGTCCAGCGGTTACGGTTATAATGCCGGCTTTTCGGCCAGTTACGTTACCAACGAGAATCGATTTTGTGGTGGTGAGCTGTCTATTGAAAATTCGACGGCGATTGGTTATATAACCAGTCCAGGATACCCCGCAGAGTATCCGAATAATACCGAATGCGAGTGGCTCATCTCGACCGCCGCCCGCGCAAACGAAACCATTTATTTTGATTTTGTTGATTTTGATCTTGAAGGTGTCGGTTCGATTTACTTTTCCAATGTAATTATTGAAAGGTCAAAGTTTATTTTTTCATAAATTATGTGACTAGTAAAACTTCTTTTAAACATGGTTCGTGTGCAATTTTCATTTCTATTTGTCAAATACAAAAAAATCAAGTTTTAAATTCCTTTTTACGCCTTTGAACCGTGATAAAGACCACTCAACGTGTGATTATGACCGGCTTGAATTCCGGGTTCCAATTATTGACCAAAATGCGGTTTACGCTACTCTATGCGGTAATACCAAACCGGACGCATTTGCNGTCATGGACGATTCAATATGTCATACTCAATTAAACCATGTGGTGGTTACATTACCGGTCAAAGTCAGGGAGTAATTGCATCACCAAATTTTCCGAATCCCTACAACAATAATGATTACTGCATTTGGCTTATTGTGGTTGATCCGGGTCACTCAATTCAAGTTCATTTTGATGATTTTGAAGTTGAAGATTCCAACGGGTGTCAATTTGATCGAGTGTCACTTTACAATGGACCATCCATTCTATATCCCGAAATTGGTCGATACTGTGACACCAATTCACCACCAAATGAGGTTTAGGGCTAAATCATTCTCGAAAATCCTAAATTTATAAAACAATATATTTTAGGACGTGCATACGGCAAATAATTATCTGACTATTTTGTTCACATCTGACCATTCAATTGCGGGCAGCGGGTGGAAACTTACGTGGTCGGCCGACAACTCAGGATGTGGAAATCAATTACTTCATGGTGAGTCCGGGCAATTTTCGTCGCCGGGGTATCCCAGCCAATATCAGAATAATATGAATTGCTTCTGGACCATTTTCACCGAAGAGTCAAGTCGGGTCATTCTTCATTTTATGAATTTCGATCTCGAAGGCATGGTTTGTAATTAGCTCGAAAAATGTGTTGCACAAGTTGTGCTTATGTTTCTAACGCACATTTTACATCACACGAACTTTTTAAGACCAAAAATATCCTTTACTAGGGTAATTTTGTAACAACAAACCCTTAAAATCTTATACCGGACAGTGTTTTTTCAGAGCTAACGCCTACACGGTATGCCCTTAACCGTCCAGTTTGCCTTAACCGTCCGTTCTTTAGTAAATTATTTTGAAAAGTTTCTCTTTATTTCTCAATAATTAATGTCATATAGCAATATTAAAACTTTTTCAATGGTCAATTGAGTAAAAAAGTATAAAATAGTAAGAAGTAACAGTAATAGAAAAGAGTCGCGTGTTACAGGAGATAAATTTCTTATTTAAAAAATTCCTATTTTTGCTTAACCGTCCACTTCGTTTTTTTCCCAAAAAAATCGCCTACGCATTCGGCCCTTAAACCGTCCGGAACCGGTTTAACCGTCCAGTTTTGAAAAAAAAATTAGTTAACGGTTAAATGCTTAACCTGTGTACTCAACCTGTGTACTCAACCTGTATATCATTGCAAACCCGATCTGAAGGCGGTGCAAGCTGCACTTTTGATTACGTTACACTTCATGATGGAGACAGCGTTAACGCGCCACAAATTGGGGACAAGCTATGCGGCGCAAAGGACGATTTTGACGTGGAGTCCGGAAAGCATACTCTTTTCGTGCGATTCCGTACAGATTCGTCCGTCCAGCGAAATGGTTTTACGGCGCAGTGGGAGAGCGCATGTGGTCAAATAATCAATTCGACCGGTGAGGTTGGCGAAACAGGTTTAGTCGTGTCACCAAACTACCCGGCTCTTTATCCGCCAAATTCCAATTGTATGTATTATTTGAATGGGGCAGAAACGACAGACTTTGTGCGACTTCACTTTATCAATTTCGACTTGGAAGACGGTTATGGCACGTCATGTCAGTATGATTTTGTTAGGGTGTACAGCGGCAATACTATCAGTGCAAGTCGACTTCTCGGTGAATATTGTGGTAGTGAACTACCGCCAAGTTAAGGTTTTTAAATTATATTTTGTTGTACTGATAATTTTGTTTTAACTCCTACTCGTACAAACTGTACGGTCACAT
>SCLG01000477.1:19696-45523 GCA_004367875.1 Oikopleura albicans | reverse complement strand
GAAAATACCGGATTCAAATGTGAGTACGATTTCGAATCGTGTGGTGGAATCCGCGAGGGACCCTCTGGAGTTATTAACGGGCACACGCCAACAGACGATTGGTCCGAACATCGAAATCAAAACTGCACATGGGTCATTATGGTGGGATTGAATAAAGCAGTTGAGCTTAAATTTTCTTTATTTGATATTGAATACAGCCCAACATGTAACAGCGACTATGTTGCCCTTTATGACGGGCCAGACCGAAACTCGCGACTCATTGGAAAGTATTGTGGCTCAACGCCGCCCGCTTTCGTACTAACCCAGCAAAATTATATGACGATTGAGTACATTACGGATTATTACGAAACCAAAGACGGTTTTATGGCGGAATGGAAGTAAGTAACTTTTTTTTGATTTTTTTTTCACCTATTCGACATAAGACGTGATTCAGTTCACACATGAATTCCTGGCGTTTTATCTCTCGTATTCACTAGATGGGGACACCGATTTGGGAAGTGTTGAAAGATGGCTTCCATTTTAGATGGCAGTAACACGGTCTTTCAAAGTAAAAAGAAATGCTCGCTAGCGCCAAAACGTGTCTTTTTATTTTTTTAAATTTGTTATGAAGTTGAATCATGTGAGTTTCGAAAAAAATACGTTTTATATTATGTGTGGCAAGAACTGATATGACACACTGACTCAGTGTCACTTAGTACCATGATTCATGAGGGGTTTTATCTAAAAAGCGTTTTATAAATTTCTATTCTAGAGAAACATTGGGACCAGCCGAAGGATGTGGTGGCATTTTGACGGAAGCATCGGGCGCTTTTGAATCACCGGATCCCCAAAATACAGGCCTCTACGACAATAATCTAAACTGTGTTTGGCAGATTCAAACTTCCGCAAACAATATTATCAAACTGACATTTGACAAATTTGAAATGGAGGCGCATTCGTCCGGTGGTGGATGTTACGATTACGTTGAGGTTATCGACGGCCAGCTTACCACAGACCATGGTAAGCCACGTTTATTCAGTAAAATCTCAATAAATCAAATACACGCATAGGAGGGCTATGTTAACGATGCGTAGGTAGAGATTTTTACTTATTAATAAAAAGCCGAAAACCAGAAAAGTACATATTGGTGATAAATTTTAACACTTCAGTCATCTACCGACAATGTGGTAACCAAACAAATATTCCGATGATTCTGTCGTCAAGTAATTTCCTGCGAGTTCGAATGCGAACTGATTCGTCAATTACTGCCGGTGGGTTTAATGCCACTTATACAACGCAAGTGCGTGAATGTGGCGCGACCTTAACCGCAAATGCCGACTTTCAACAAGTTGTGTATAACCACACGGCAGAAGTGGGCAATACGCAAATCTACCGCTGCTCGTGGTACATTTCAGATAGGCTGTCCAAATCTAATTTTGAAAGTTGTCAGATTAAAATGTTATCTCAAATACAAATTATAATTTAAAATAGTTCGTCCATAGGCTGAAACAAATAACTTTTGTTTTTTACTTCCGGGGTAATTCCGGTCGGAGTTATACGGTATAACTTATACCCGAAACGGGTAATGACGGGTAACTTTACCCGACTTTTACCCGCGGAATTGGAATCGGGTTGGACAAGAAAAAAAATCCAATGTGCCAACCTCTGTTACCAATCATAATGGTCTCAAAAATTTAAATCTAAAACCTACAAGGTGTTAATAATAAAACAGTCGTCGAAAGCTTCGAAGAAGTTGAAATTCAGTTTGGACAGCTTCATTTCAGCCAGTTCGGTTAATAAATTTGTCGACGTTGAAACGTTGGCTATGGACGTGCCCGGATCGGAAGATGAAAATTGTGCAGCTGGCTATTTAGAATATCGAGATTATGGCCTACCGTACGCCGACAGTCAACACCATCGATATTGCAACGCAGATAACCTTGGCTTACCTCCGAGCTTTTACTCCCTGACTGATACGGCGCAGCTTCTGTTACGCAATAGAAAAAATCAGAATGTTAGCTTCACCTTTGAGGTAAATATTGATAAAAAGTGTACGTGAGATAATATAAAGAATTATGCACGTTTTACCTATTCACTTCAATTTTTATTGAGTAGTTCGATTCATTTTTTTCTCTTGCGTTCTACCAATAAAACAAGAGACTACCTCTTGTACAGTGGGTTATTTCTGTATCTTGCTAATGTTCTCACACGAGAACCGTAGGTTTATGCAGCCAATCAGCGGCCGCGATTTAAATTAGCGTCCAATAAGCACGCCAAATTAAATGTATTACCTTACTTAAAGTTTAACGGCAAAACATTTTAGCAAGATATAGAAATAATCCATTGTACTGGTGTGAGTCTTCAGTTTGTCACCGAGCTCGACGCGGGTCTTACAATAGATAAGACCGAGGACTGTTTTAAACCTACAAGCGAAATTTGCTCGGTGACAATTTTTTTTCGCACCAGTACTACTGTATTAAATTAATAGTCTCTTGTTATTTGTATTATATTCGTTCAATATTATATTCTTCCAATTGTTTGAATGTAAAAAACGATAACCTGATTATAACACAATTTATTTTAGTACAAAGATACGGACTGTTCTCGGGCATACACACAAAACAATTCACGAATCTTTAGTCCAGGCTGGCCTCATCATTACGGGGACCGTTTTATATATTGATAATGCGAATGCCTTTTTTTCTTTTCTTTAAACAAACTCTTAACAGCGTCTTAACGAAGTTTGCTAAGCATAATTTGTTTTTAGTTTTTTGTTGTTGTTGTTAAATGATTACAATTAAACCTACCCTTACTTGGCGTCTACGGTGGACGGTCCACATACCCTTACTTGACGTTCTTACCCTTACTTAGCCTGCCCTTATTTGGCGCTCTCCCTGTAGACATTTTGTAAACAAAATATATAAAACGGAGTAAGTCAATACTTGAACTGTCAAATTACGATTACCGCTGCAGTCGGGAACAAAATTCAGTTCTTTTTCAACGAATTTGATGTTGAAGATCCAGGCGACTGTAATATGAATTTGTGCGATTATCTCGACATTTAGTAAGTCCATTTATGTATGAAATTAGAGTGTGATATGTTATCACTGATTACATACCGTTAGACGTAAATGAATTTTGTCAGTCAACGCATAGAACACGACATGTACAGAAAATCTAAGTTCAATTTTAGTCGTGGATCCACTATAACTGCCGATCAGAAGCTAGGACGGTTCGCCGGAAATGCTTTACCTGACCCACTTTTCCCGGAATATAATCAGATGTTACTTCATTTCGTGTCTGATCAGTTAGTCTCCGGAAAAGGATTCGACGTCAGCTATTGCTCAAATCCTGAAGGATGCGGCGGAGACCTGTCTGGCACACATGGAAATGTTTATTTGGCTGGTTATCCAATGGTATGCAATTTTTATTTTACATCATTAGTTATTCAAATTATGTACACATTATGTACACATTAAGTACACATTATGTACACATTAAGTACACATTATGTACACATTAAGTACACATTATGTACACATTATGTATACATTTTTTGAAATGTAACTTATAGATTTTATAAAACGGCCATCGCTTTCCTGTATTTTGTGTGAAGCATGATTAAAAAAAAGATAATTAAAATGTAAAAAATTAGGATCCGTATCCCGCCGGCCAAACATGCATCTGGGTAATCGAAGTGCCACCGACTCGACAGGTTAAAATTCACTTCCGAAACATCAATGTGCGTTACATACCATCCCCGCCGGCCTGTAACGGTGATGCCATCCGGGCTTATAATGGTCGATGGGGTCAAAGTACCTCATTTATTGCCGGGTACTGTGGACGCGGAAATGTTAATGACGTACAGGGAAATTCACATCTCATGTCATTACAGTGGATATCACAAGCCGGTACATCCGACGAAGACCGAGCCGGTTATACCGGTTTTTGGATTGAATGGGAATCATAAAAAAATACTAATGTGAAAATTTGCTTAAACTATTAAAAATACAAAAAAAAATCATGTTCTGTGACTACAAACCCTACGCTCTTATCTTGCAACTTTCGCAAAACAAGAACATTGCGAAATCGTACATTTATCACTATATTTTCCATTTTGCCAGCCAGGCAATTACTCTCTTAGGGGATCACCTGATCGGGGTGCGCTGTAATTTTTAATTTATCCAACTAATAATGTTTTACTTTTTTGTTGAAAAAATCTCCTGTCTGTCTACGCATTGTATTCTATAAGCGGTTGTTTTAAACGGAGAAAAAAGACAATGGAATTCAGAGTAAAATTTTAAAAATTGCCCACAAGTTCATGGAAAATTACGAGATATCCCCTTCTTAACTATAATAATCCACCGCATTTTTACTACGCTTAAACGTTTTTCATAATGCACTGAAATCTAATTTAGAACGCACCCAGTGTATGTCATATAATCAAAATTAAGACCTACTGTCCCTAAATATTATTAAAGTCTACCGTGACTTTTACGATGCAGCTATATCATATATATATAGCCTTTATGGGCACAGAGTGTAGCAAGCACAATGTATGGCCCCTGATTCAGTTGACATTACCTATCATGAAATGTTCTGATTAAATATAGATGTTATTATTTTATTACGTTAGTCCGCGAAGCTCCAAGCAGTAAATGATAATATTTTCAATGCAAAGTACTTTACTCAATAATATTTCGATAGTTTTGAATAAAAAACAGTGCCCAGAGCAAAAATAATAATTCGGTTTTAAATCGGCAAAATTGAGCTCAATTATTTTCATAGAAATATTTCCGCAAGTCGTTTCTTTGCAAATCTAGCGACGAAAGTTCATTTGCTTCTTTTCCTTCTTTTTCGAGTGCATTTGCCTCGTCGGTTAGCCGCTGAAAATTGCCGACAATTGACGGAACTGGCAACGCAGCACAAATGACGCCAGATATTGCGCACAAAAACCCAACAACTTTACCGATTGGTGTGCATGGAACTGCGTCACCGTAACCAACAGTTGTCATGGTGACTGAATCAGGATTGTAAATATCTTCTAAAGTCCACACTCGCATAATGGATATTCCCATAAGTTATGGGCCATAACGTACGTTTATCCTGTAAGGCACACTTTTTTCGACAAACAATGATTACATTAGGGCCGTTTATCTCATTAAAATAAGCAATAATTTTAATAACATCAAAAATAAACCCTTCCAATGCTTAACTATCACATAAATTATGGAATAGGTCGTAAAAATTTACAAGTTCAATACGACATTTTTGATGCAAATTAACCCTATTAGGGGCGCTAATCTCATTACGGCCGTTTATCCAGTTACGGCCGCTTTTTTCGAGAACCGAAAACGGCCGTAATGGGAGTAAGGACTGTATTTTGTTCCATTTTCATAATTTGTGCGTTAAAAATTGATGAGCTATTGTAATTTTTGTGTTAAAATTGTATTTTAATATCACAGGTCTTTCATAAAATGCGAAAAAATGATAAAAAAAAACGTTTTTTAAACGATCAATTTTCTAAAAATACCTCGGTGATTATTACAGACTGCAATTTAATTTTTAAAATGCTATTGTTTTATTTTATAAACAAAAATAAATTTACAATCCTAGACTGAACTCCACCAGAAACAATGTGGAATCGACTGAAAACCCGGACTATACTCTTCATCCTCCTCCCGTCCACAAATTGCTTTTGACTCAATAAAATAAATCACGGATGAAAACATGATAACCGTGATCCCGAAAAACAAGAGGAGAAAGGATAGTTCCTTTTTTGATTCTCCTATCGTTCGAAGCAGCAAATTAAGCCGTTTGGAATGTCTGGACAGCTTCACGACGCGCGCAATTCGCACCAACCGAAGTATTTTAAGCATGTCACCGAAAAATGCATCATTTTTTTCTATGATATATATTTTTACCAATTGTATGGACAACTACCTATAAGTTATAGGCTATAACTGCTGGTGATTTACACAAAATTTACAGAAAAATAAACACCAATAGGCTGTATCAGAACACTGGGTTAGGAACCACGTTTTCCAAAACGAAAACTTTTTTCACGAACTTTTTGCTTAGCGACGAAAAAATTTTCAAGAAAATTTTATTCAACTTTTTTTTTTAAGTCTAAGTCATAAAGTCTAAGTAATAAATTTTTTCGAGAAATTCGCTCGGAAAAAACGCGGTGCCTTATTATGTCGACTACGATGCACATAATTTGGGTACAAACATACGACCCTATAAATCTTAGTCAGACTGTTTTTATTAAGGTCAGTCCATTATGCCCAAATAGGGTCGGTATTTTTGAGAGCCCAAAAAGTCCTTATTGGGAGTATAGACCGTAACACCGGATTATTCATCACCCATGCATTTCAAATTCATACAAACATTCACCACCGCAAACTCAGCTCATTAACTCACACGCGCACGATACTTAATAACACAAGGCAGTTTCATTACATTTTTATTGAAAATTAATCAGTAATATTATTACATTTTGCCTTTTATAGGCGTTTTCATTAAGCTTTTATCTATAAAATCAAATAGTTTTGATATTGTTTTTGCGTTTATGTTAAACTAATGATTAGGATTGCCAAAACCACGAAGTATATTTCATGGCTTGCTATGTTTGGGATACAAAAAATGGGTAAGCTAGATACCAGATGGCGCCGAATATAGCGTAAAAGTTTTTTTTCTCGATTTTCGAAAAAATATTTACTGTATGATATACAGATAGCAGTAATTTTTTTCCCGAAAATTTTTTTGTGCATTTTTTTTTCTTAATTTGTACAAGGATAATTTAAAATATCACTTAAAAAATCTAGGATATATCTAGGATATGGAAAATCTGATACCTCAATTCCGGTAAAATAAGCTGTTACAGACCGCAACGCCGTAGGCGCCGCCGGTCTGTGACTGAATTCCAAGCCACGCCTATTGGCTCATGTTTTTTATAGGCGCCTCCTATTGGCTAGCGTCCTTTAGCCACGCAAATGACTCACCGCGTGGCTTGAAATCGGTCTTCCTGATGACATTTTCCGAAATTTCCTGGTCCAAATTTATAAATGACTCTGCACAAAAAAAAACGAAAAAAAAAATCGGTAAATCAAAAATTTTGTCACCCATTTTTTTTTTGTAAAATATTACTTCGTCCGTTTTAACATCCTAATCATGAATTCACACTTATATGCAAAAACTTGATTAAATCGGAAAAAATTAAATATTATTCAGAAAGTCAGAAATTGACACTCAATTTAAGATTAGTAGTACCAGTTAAATATAGGTAACAGTGCAAAATTTATGAATTGTTGATAACAGTCAATGTTTAAAATGGCACCTTTGTTTAAGGCATACTTGATTTAAGTGTAATTGCACATACTGTGTGCATTTTTTTTATCTGTGCAAAATTCTGCACAGTCATTTTTTTATAAATCTGTGAACTTATGGAAAAGAACTATGAACATAATCCGAATTGATCAGTAACAAAACCACGAATTTACACTCCTTTTTTTTGCTGCAATTTTTGTAACATTTGTTTTAAATGGCGTAGTGACTCAAGGTTTCCATACTGTACAGAAGTGCTGTTCTTTGATACGTCGTTCACAGAATACCCACTTCAGACATCACTCAAGAACTTCTTTCGTAACTTAGATCGGATAATGAAACGTTCTCGGGGACATTTTCATTAAATTGTTGCGAAATAATCTTGAAATAACCATCTAACCCATTATTTTTCCGCTAAAACGCCCAAAATAATATACAGTTGGTGTGGTAACGAGTTGACACGTAACAAGTTGACAATTCGAAACGAAGTGACACTTGTTCGGAGTTTTTTTTGGGCAAAAATGGGCAAAAATGACGGAACGAAATGACAGTTCGGAACGAGTTGACAGTTTTCTTGACTAAAAAGCGGAAACGAAAGTGTCAACTCGTTACCACACGAACTATAACCTAATTTTTAGGTAGGATAATTGGTTAAGGTGCTCGATAAGATAATTGAAAATCAGGAGAGGTTTATAAGTGGAAATATAACCCTGGTAAAATAACCAGGTAAAATAAAAAAGTGCAAACCTAATTACGGCGTTTACGTTTTTTCTTAGCTATTCACCAGCTCAAGCAATCAGTATGCTACTAGTGTACAGTTGGTTACTAAACGAGTTGACACCTAACGAGTTGACAAAGTCAAACGAGTTGACAGTTTTTGGGCGTTTTTTGGGCAAAAATAGGCAAAAAAGGCGCAAAAGTGACCTAACGAGTTGACAGTTTTTGACGAAAAAATCGGAAACGAAAGTGTCAACTCGTTTAGTAATCAACTGTAATTGGTAAACAAATTTAAAACTGTTTTAATTCTCTAATTTTGCATGCTAAATCTTTTTCTTAAAATATGCAAGTTGGATTCATATTTGGACAACTTTTGAAAAAACAGCTTATTATCCGCTCCTTGCATCTTACTTCTTCATCCTTATTCTCGTACCTGAAGTTCCCATGCGGATTCATGATTTGATCTTCCTAATTTTTGTTTTTATAAGCAAAATCAGACGCGGATATCTCAAAAGAAAAAATCTGGAAAACTGTTAAATTTAAAGAAAAAGTCTACGTGAAACTATTAGTTTTAAATGTTAAATTTAAACTAAATGAGATTTGGTACTTTACAAGAATATAGATTAGAATTTAGGTAGAAACTCGGTCTACTTGAGTCTTTATTACGTATACAGTCCCTGCTCTCTAATCGTTACGCCGCAAATCGTTACGAAATGACGTCATGATACCAAATCGTTACGAAATGACGTCATGACCCCAAATCGTTACGATTTTTGGAACCACAAATCGTAACGCTTTGGGAGTAGGGACTGTATACTATAGTTTTTATTAGACACTGCCAAGTTGAAACTTTATACGAATTCAGATCGTACTATTGAGTGTAACCGTATCTTGAAATAGAGCATCAACTTTTTTCGAAGAAACGTTTTCCTAACCCCAAATTTATTTAGCTTCCCGGAAAATGAATTGCTTGGAGAAAGCTCGGTGCCAAAAAGGTCTTAATCTGGATTATGTTTTATGGAGCAACGGTAATACGCCGAGTTAATAAATAGCTTAGGTAATATACCGTATGATAGGGCTATGACTGCAAGGCTTTGAGCAATTTTCCTATCATTTGTAACGCTATTATGACGTCACCGTTGCAGTCATAGAGCTATCATACGGTAAGTATATCATATACTGTATTGTATATGGCATACTTACATGCGTATATAAACTGTCGGCGGATTACCCTTTCTCCATAAATCACAATATCCGGATTAAGACGGCGTTGTGAAGAAGTATGAATATTAACCTGATATAATCGGTGAAAGTTTGAGACTATGCTTGGTACAGGCAATGCAATACACAAGACACCGCAAATGGCGCAGAAGAATCCGACGACTTTTCCGAGGGGCGTGATGGGATATAAATCACCATAGCCTACCGTCGTCATAGTCACAATGGCCCACCAGAATGCATGCGGTATAGACGGGAAATGATCGCGATTCTCGGCCACCTCACAAAAGTAGATGAAGGTGGAGAATAAAATCATTGAGACAATGAAAAAAAGCATTAAAAAGCTCAACTCGCGCAGGGACGTCTTCATCGTTTTAATCAGCGTGTTGAGGTTACGCGAGTGGCGCGAAAGTTTCGCAATTCTGACGATTCGCGCCAGACGAATGACGCGCAAAACCATCAGAAAAGTTGCCTTGTCTTGGACTGAGTTACCACTAGAATTACTTTAACGCCGGTGAACATGCATTCAAATATAATAAAAATGTGCCACCAATCCATTTTTGCTGCTAATCAATAAAAATCAATGAAAGAATTAAAAAAAGAAAAGTAAAATGATCGAATTTTGGACAAAAGTTTGACCAATTCACCTTTCTTCCAAATTTCGGTCATTGGTATTAAGTTCGTTTAGTTTGTACTAAATTGAAATTAAAACTGTACCATAAATGTACAGTAGAGGTGGCCACAGTCATGAACCATCAACGAGTTGAAAAACATACCGTGTGTTGGAGCTCAGATTGTCACGATGAGGCCGTGATAAACCCAAAACACCACGTTGTTTTTATAGACAACAAAAATGGATCGACATTTTCATTAAGGATATCTACGGTATCTAATAACTTCCAAATATCATAACATTATTTCACCCTTTCGTGCGGTATGGTTTTTCTTCAATAAACAAGTTTGTGAGAGTTAAACAAAAGTTTCGTTGTCGGTCGGACAACGGTTGATCTCTGAACACTTAATAATAACTTTTATGCTAACATTATCAGGTGTCCTAATACCCATGGTTGACAGCTAATAATTGGGTAAAAAAGCTGTATTCGAAATGTTTGATATCATGAAATGTTATGACAGTTAAAATCAACATAGAGTTAATAATTATGAAACGGAAGTCGCAGGAAAAATATAAATTGTATTATATTAATCATCACGAATACACTATTCCTGATGATTAATATAATACAATTTATATTTTTTCTTCGACTTCCGTTTCATAATTGTTAACTCTATGTTGATCTTAACTGTTATAACATTTGATCAAATCAAACAATGATTAAAACTTATTTCAAATGCAAATTTGAGCAGTTTTTGGAAAAAAGGTGTTCAGGAGTTGAAGGTATAAAATTATTTTATTAAGAACAAACGATATCGACGTTTTTATTAGTACGGTTGCTTTTTCACTAAATCTACTGCAAACAATCTTTTAAAACTATTATCAAACTAAAAACTACCGTCTACGATGTAACAAACCGTGGTTGACCAACATAAACATATACAAATTCTAAATAATGCATTGGCTTCTCTAGTTCAACATACTTTTTAAGCCATGCTATGTAGAGTTTTTTTGTGTTCGTATTTTTTTTCGTGTGTATATATTTTTTCATGCTATACACACCGTGGCTTTGTAAATCACCTTCGGGTGTGACTAGGGCGTCCGTACTCGTGTCTACTTGCTTTTTTGCGAGTAGACTTGGGCACAGGCCGATGTCGTCGTCATTATAGGAGAGCTGGAATATGAGCGTGATATAGTAGGGCAAAATCGCCGCCAAATCAATCAAATTCATCAAACCACGCGCAAAAACGACGCGATCCGGACTTGACCAAAAGCGAAGTACATACTCAATGGTGAAGAAGGCGATGCACAGTGTCTCAATCACCCAAAATGCGAATGTTTTACTAAAATAAAACTTGAAATAAGAAAGTAGGTTCTTTATGAGTGGGTACTTAACTCCCAGGGGGAAGTGCGTGTACATAGACACACAATTTGTTGTTTTTTTTGGTCGATTTATGGCATATGGAGGCCCCGTAGGGCAAAACGGGTATTGCTGACCCCCCTCAACTTTTCGAGAAAATTCGATTGACGGTATTTTTTTTTTGCGTAGGTTGGAGATTTCAAAGAGCTCTCTAGGGGCCCAGTGATAATGTTGTTTGTCTCAACGCAATGAAACTACTAGTACTTAAGGCAATCAACGCTTATGGGGTAATTGGCCTACTAGTGCAAAAAGTTGAATATAAAGGAAAATTATTTTTTAAGTTAAAAGCTTGTGAAAGGGGTATGAAGCTTGTGAAGGAGGTGGGACGTGATTGGAAGCAATCAAAACGCGTAGGTTAGATTATAAATTTTAAATTAGTATATACTTGATCTTTTTAGATCCTTATTTGTGTTTTTACGGAAAACTAATTTCGTAATTTATTGCGACCCGGTTTCGGGCTCGTAATTCGCTATATAAATTTCAGAATAAACAACTTCGGTTCACTTATTTCAATACTAACCTTTCAGGATCGTGATCCATCCGTTCGTAACTGCGAATTATTGTAGCATTATTCTCATCGATAATTGACTTATTAACGCAATTACCTTCGTGAAAATCGGGTATCGTCTCGAGGCAAAACGACACCGTCGACAAAATAATGAAAAAAATTGACGCGATATTTATAAATTTCGCTGGCCGGAAAGTTAACAGATTAGTTTTTCATAATAATAGCGGCAGCATAGGAATGTTAACGTTCTCATAAAAATGTAACCTTGAATTTAAAATCTGTTAAAAGTTTACTTTAAAAAGGTCTATTCAGTGGCTCACATAAATTACCGACTTTTTCTGTCGTATTTTTTTCTAGATACAGTTTTTTTTCAGAAAAGTACCATTACAAGCAGCGCGGTGAGTTGTTTGCGTGGCTAAAGGACGCTAGCCAATAGGAGGCGCCTATATAAAGCATGAGCCAATAGGCGCGCTTGTAATTCAGTTACAGACGCCAGCGCCTTATTCTAGTTTTTTTGAAACTCACATTAATGACGTAGTTCGACAAGTAAGTTATGACTCATAACTTATGACCACTAAAATAATAAGTTCAAAAATACGGCGCTAGAAAGCATTTTCCATAGAATAGTGGAATGCCATTTGTAGTCAAGAAAGTGTGGCCAAATGTGTGTTTTCATTTTAAATTCGTGTTGTGTTTTCATTAACACATAGTAGGACCACTCATATTATTTAATCGGCTAACTTTTTCCTATCATGCTTGTTTCCGGCTTTTCAAAGGCTCCCCAGACGGCTTCCCGGGACTGAACACAAACTGTGCGGTGTGAGGGCTTGCAGCATTCTTGTTGGACGGTTTTCTCCGAGAAAGCTTCATCAGCTTGAAGGATTTTGTCAGCAAGCTCATAAAATATGACTTCTTCAACAAATATTTCTCACGTGAAGGATAACAATTTATTATTATTAATTTTATGACCAACAAAAATACACAAATATTATTGATTACATTTATTATACATTGTTATACATTATATTATACATTATTATACATTGTTATACATTATTATACATTTATTATACACCGCCTGTCTACGGAAGTTAACGCCCCTAAACTTAACAAAATACCCGGAACTTAACAGCTTTTTTTCCCCAGAACTTTGTTAAGTTCCGTAGACAGGTGGTGTACATTGTAATTATCTATTAGATCCTTAGAATGGCTAATTCTTTTTTGAGGGATATTCGCGGGACACTGGCGAATATTTATGGCGAGCTGTTCGCCGGATTTATTATTATTTCCTTTTATTGCTTTTTTATTTAATAATACTAGTTTTTTTACTAGTAATACTAGTAATACAAGTTTTACTAGTAATACTAGTTTTTTTATAGACTTAAAAAAATCGAAATTTCTGAATTATACTAGTATATAATTTATAAAACTCCCTTTTTTATTTATAAATCTTTTTTCAGCAAATATAATAATTCGATTTTTTTTCCAACAATTTCCAATATGGTCAAATATGGCCTAAGCGGTTACCATCGGTTAAATTGTGTAACCCTTAACCCATTGGCACATCAAGCGGTCGCCAAATATAACCCGTTTGATAAAAATACAGTATAGCAGGGAATGAAGGCAAATGACGGTCAAAATAATATTCATCCAGTTCGGGATAATAGGCATCGGCTAAGCTACGATCTAAATATGTTATAATTTAAAAATGACGCTTTCTATACCGCGCAATCGTCTCCAGTTCACCGGTGGGTTAAAATAAATAGGTGTTGTTCTAAAGAAAAAAAAAAGAAATATACAAATTGGCCGGAAATAGATCATTACGTTACAGAAATTCCCACCGAAGTAATCGGCCTATTTTAACCTGACGTTTAAACAGTCAAACTGACATTTACATCCGTCAGTATACGACGCTAGAGAATTGAAAAATATAAGATTTAGAACGTGACAAATACTAATCAAATTTTAGTTTTTAATCTAAAAGTTTACCGAAAAAAGAATAAGTACTTCAAATGAACAAGCACCAAATGATAAATATTCTAGAAAACAAAAAGTACTCAAAAAAGTACTCAAAAGTACCCATGGGCCCATACACTAAAGGTTAAGACCGGAAATTAGCATTACATAAACTACTCAAAAGACTACTTTCATCGAAATAAAAAGTACAACTTCGTTCGAAAATTATAATACTTAGTGTTATTAAAAGTGTTTTTATTGTTTAATTATTGTTTATTCGAATCATAACGGATTTATAAGTTAAAAGCGGGTCAAAAACCTACACAATGAGTAATTGATTGAGTGCATTTTAAACGGAGCACGAACGCAAATTCTCTAGTTTGCTTACAAAAATATGATCTATCGCTGTTCGAGCACTCTGATTGGCCGGACAGATTCAACTTTCGTGATCAGTTTAATTTGTGACGTCACTTTGACCCGCTTTTAACTTATAAATCTGTTATCAATTTTTCCATGAAAATTCCTTTGTATCTCGGTTGACGTCAATATGAGCGGTCAATCAATTATTATATCCCGATCAAAAATATACTCGGTACCCGCAAATATTTCACGTTAATATAAAGTATCTTACCGTTTAGCATTTTGTATAGTTTGGTTTCTTTGGCTTTCTCCAGGGTTTCTTCTCTTGTAATAAAAATATGGCCACATATTGATATACGAACTCTTGTATTGGATTTAGACTGTTTGCTGTCATGATGAACTCTTATAGGTTGGTTGCTAAATAACGTTCCTTTAGCAGACTTGATGAATAAAAAAAAGTACAGATTTTTAATCGCGTTGTTTTTTTATTTAAAATTAAGACCTCGATATGGGCGTTATCCGCTGTAAAAGTGTCATAATTAGTTTATGCTCCGTCGGGCTGTGGGCACCGTCTTTTCGATTCTTTATCTTGTCAACATAGTCTTTTCCGCTCAAACCTTTTCGAGTTTTGACAAAAGTCATGACTCTGATATGGGACGTAGGGCTCGGCTTAATTCAGAAAAAAATTAGTTCGCCTGGACCGCCATGAAAAATAAGTTGGCTTGTCGAGCTTAAAAGGAGCTGCCCTGATCTGGCATGTGGAACTGTCCAGTCAGCTGGTGAGCTGCCTTGACCAGCCTGTTGCCGAGCCCTGGTGAGACGTACGACGTAAATAAACATCCTACTCTTAGTTAGTTATGTTTTAGTGCACAAAGTAAAAATTGTTTTTAGATACATACTGAGATAAGTAAATGCGTTTGTCGGTCTTCGAAAAAAAAAAATATTAAGGGAGTTACACGGTGTAACTTACACCACTAGCTGAATTCTCGAATAAGAAAATTGTCATTCTAGATATTTTTCATGATTTTGTTTTGTTTTCATTTTCTTTTCAATCCAGCATTCATGATTTCACAAATGAGCATAACAAACTGTATTTTTTTTTGTATTTATTATTATATTTTTCGTTCGAATGATCTTTCTATGAGATAAAGGATATGGGTTAAATATCCCTAATTGTGTGTTGCTTTATTTGCGCAAATTTGCCCTCATATTCTTGAAAATCGAAAAATGATGAGAATTTCAAGACATTTCGATCTGTAAGTAATTACTGTTACTAGTAACAGAGAATTTAACAAAATGAGCGGAAACCTAATGGGAAGCGATATTCCGCGTTTCAGGAATTTTGGATTTACGTAGCAAAAAAATATCACTAATGGTCACTTTTGCCCTTTTGCGGATATCCGGTGTTTACGGATATATCTGTGCACAATTTGGGCACTCATGGAGCAGAAAATTGTTGATTACGAATTTGAAATAAGAACGGAAAAACGTTTTAGCTCTGAATGGACTTTTACTGTATCAAGACTGTCTTAGTAAAATATGCTCTCAAGCGACAAAACTGGTTCGTTCTTTCAAAATTTCTATTTAAAATTTATGATCGACGGCGAAAACTAATCCTACTTCAAATCTATTTCTTCGTGTACAAAAAACATCTGGAATGTACGACAGGTTTTTCAAGTCTACTAAATTTCAATTGAGCAACTACTTATTTCACCAGGTGCGCCGTTATGTAACACCCCGTTATCTTACAATTTTTTATTTTCTAACTTAATCGCCCACGCATTGCGCCGTTATCTTACAACTTTCCGTTATCTCATATGCTTTTTATTTGGTTTTGTAAAATAAGCGCGCAGGTGGTATATTGGAAATGGTTCAACTTTCACCGGAATATTTACCGTATTTTCAATCCGTAATTGAGTCTTGGTTTGTGGGATGGCGACGTTTGAATCACGTTTGAATGGAAAATGTTCGACATTTAAAATTCTCTCACAAAAAAAATAGATAATTTTCAGTACCGAGAAGAAACACACACTGCTTTGGTTTAGCCTCTAAAATTGGCAGATTCGTAAAAATATTTATAGGCAAAATATTGGCAATTTTCGTTTAGTCATTTATATGTTCCTAAAAGAACAACATTTGTTCTTTTTACACTCGAATCACATGCCAAACTCATTGCAGTTTTATTATCGAAAAAAGTACAAAATAGAAATTTTTGTTTTTGCTTCGTTTTTTCCGACGATATTAAATAACAAATTGTCCTAAACTAAATTGTTTGGTGCGTAAAATAAACCGTTTTGCTTAATTTTCGGGCTCTGAGCGGACCGAGTGATATTGATCTTCATAAATGTGCTGAAAATCGCCATTGATTATCTTTTTTATTTCTGAGTTTACGACCCTTCAACTTTTATAAATATATTACATTGAGAAAAGCGTACAAAATAGTTCTGCTATTTCTTCACCGGGCGCCGCGCACAGTGCGCAAATCGTTGCACGCTATTATCGTTGCACGCTATTATCGTTGCACGTTATTATCGCGTATGACCTGACTATTATATCGAAACCGTACAAGTTTACAATATTATACCGTGTATCCCACTGATTCTATGGCCATTTTGAGCTCCACTTTGAGTCTAGTATAATTTATCTCCCTGCTCTTACAAAGCGACCTTGTTTTGCACATTTCCCAGCTATTCCGCATACGCCCTAGGGGTTTATCAGGCCGCCTGAGGGTTTATGAATGCGTTTTTTGGAATGCGAAAGTGGCCTCATAACCCCTTAGCAGTGTATACTATAAGAACATACTTATACTGATCTTATAAGCGGAAACCGCGGAAAATTCTCGATACAACGCTGATTGACTGAATATTCTCATGACGAAAAACCTACACTTCCGGGAACTTTACTAGACAGTGAATTGTTTTGAGAATATGACAAATTTGGTGTAGGCGTTGTGATATTCTTTTTTATTGAGAAATTTCCGCGTTTTCAGGTTTTAAGATTGGTATAATTTCTCATATGATTTCCGTTACATTTTTTACTATCTAATTCTAGAAATTATCTTAAAAATAGCACCTTTACACTCCTAGAGTTACGAATATTTTAACGCAAGGACGTGCCTTTTCGTCATACGTGAATCGTGAACGTCAACTTGCGCATAAACTAGCCAAGTTATGACACGCCTACCACATATATTGAAAATTCATTGACATCGATTAATCTCATCAAAAAACGGATAAATTATTTTACAACAAATGGCAAATTTTATTGCTATTAGGATGTCTGAGCACGACGTCATACAGTAATTAGTCACTTAGATGTCTTTAAAAGCTTTTTCTTAAGCCAAATTACTTGTTAATACAAAAAAATTTTATCTAGCGAAACTGGTTGAGAATCGTCTGATAAAAATCGAGCTCCGTTATTCACTCTGGTTTACCGGCATTCAGCCGGTTAAGGCCGTTATAGTTTTTGCTACATTTTAGCGTCAATTAACCTTGAAACCCCGTTAGTTTTTCAAACAAAAATATGTTTTTCCAGATCACACATAAAATTAGAATCAAAATTTAACGCGTGTTTCACCGCGCGTTATAAATTATAACGTATAATCTGTCAAGATAATTTAGCAAGGTAACGTGTTTATTTAAACTTGCTTTGTAATTTGTGACACCTAGTAACGCCAGTTTTACTAATTTTTACTACAAGGAAACGGTTTATCATGACTTGAGGAGGGTTCCAAAAAAAATTGATTTCTACAAATCATGATGTCTAGCAAAAATAATTACTACCCAGAAATTTCACTAAAATTTGAAATTTTAACTTCTAGAGTCCACTGTTTTCTCACCATAGATATGGACCATATCATATACAAGTAGTCAACTCAAGACTGTGCTTTATGGGTTACATATCGGAGTGATTTTTAAACGCGAAAAAATGAATAATGTTACCACTTTTTGGTAACGTTGCTTGACAGCGCGTCTGAGGCCTGTGCCATTGGTCCTTTTTGAGCGCGCTCGGCCAATCATCGAAAGGCAAATCACCGAAGTGCGTTTTCCTTCTTTGAAAATATTTTTGTATTACAGTCCTTCCCCTCTTAAGTGCCGCACTTAAGGAGAAATATGCATTTCCGCTAAAAAATTTTTTCGCGTTTTAAAATCAGGACGAAAACATTCAGATTTTCATAAATTGAGTTTAACTATTGATAGAAAAAGACTCTGATCGGCTTGTCGACGTAGGAGATAATGAAGACCTTATGTCAAGTTCTAGATGAACATATCGTGAAACGGGGCTCAAAGTGAACCTCTGGGTCCCAGAGTCTGGGAACTAGCAGTTAATGACGTGTAATTTGTGTTAAATAAACAAAACGTTCCCCCTGCGGCCCGTTAAAGGCAATTAGACTCTCGATGGTTAAATGTTGTTTGAATCTGCATAAGCCGATTATAATTCGATTGGGCTCATTTGAAAATGATGCCATAATTTTGCGGCTCCAAAATCCCATTATGTACTATACAGACCCATNTACGGCGCATCTGATTTTCTTGATTAGAAAGGCCAAAAACCAACCGGTTACGAGAAAATGATCAAAAAGCACTAGAATTTGAGGTTTTATATCGGTTACATATCGGAGTGATTTTTAAACGCGAAAAAATGAATAATGTTACCACTTTTTGGTAACGTTGCTTGTCAGCGCGTCTGAGGACTGTGCTATTGGTCGTTTTTGAGCGCGCTCGGCCAATCATCGAAAGGCAAATCACCGAAGTGCGTTTTCCTTCTTTGAAAATATTTTGGTATTATAGTCCTTCCCCTCTTAAGTGCCGCACTTAAAGAGAAATATGCATTTCCGCTAAATAATTTTTTCGCGTTTTAAAATCAGGACGATAGAGAAAACATTTATATTTTCATAAATTGAGTTTAACTATTGGTAGAAAAATACTCTGATCGGCTTGTCGGCATAGGAGATAATGAAGATCTATGTCAAGTTCAAGATGAACATATCGTGAAAAGTGAACCTCTGGGAACTAGCCGTTAATGACTTGTAATTTGTGTTAAATAAACAAAACGTTACCCCCTACGGCCCGTTAAAGGCAATTAGACTCTCGATGGTTAAATGTTGTTTGAATCTGCATAAGCCGATTATAATTCGATTGGGCTCATTTGAAAATGATGCCATAATTTTGCGGCTCCAAAATCCCATTATGTACTATACAGACCCATTATCTTCAATATAGTTTAAACAAAACAACAAAAAAAATTACCCGACCTGTATAATAAAGTCTAATCATCACACTAAAAGTTTACAGTCTCACAAGGCTTGTGCCAATATGAACACCCGCACCAATTAACTTTTAGAATACTACTGAAAAGATTTTCTCGTTTTTTTTTGTTTTCTCTTTTTGAAAGATCAATCTCGAGCTTAATGACCATAAAACGCAAAGTAATTGATCAGTGCCAAAAAATTTCCTGCGCCAAAATTCCTCAAAAAAAAGTTTGATATTTTTCTCAAAACTCGGTCCCTAGATTATGTTGCTTCTGGAAGTATCGCAATTCCGGCATTTTGACTGAACCTGACGACGTAATCGTTGTCATTTTGTCGAAATTTGTGTTGGCTGATTTTTCTCTGATTTTATTATTATTATTTTTTTTTTATTCTCTTTGAAATCGTTTGTTTTAGGAGGATCAAAAATCACCACAAAACTCGTTTTTTTTTTCTGTTTTCTGAAGTTGTAATCGTGAGTCAAGCTTACGAACTGAACTAGTGTCGAACAGTTTAGTCCTACTCGTCGTTAAATTTCCCTATTTTACGGATCTTGTTGACGATGAACTTCCCATATTAGTTTGGTTTTTAGATTGTTATTTTTTGTTTCTTTTCTTTTTTTTTCGTAAGATGATTTTCTTTTCTTTGAGCGAGTTTTTATAGAGGCCATTTACGATTGTTATGTTTGATGTCGATGGTGTTGTCAAAATACCGTATAATGCAAGGGTCCTTTTCCAGAGTTCGAAAAAAAAAGATGCACGAAAATGTCAAACTGAAACCTCTAACGCTGTGTGTGAAAGTTGTGACACAATAACTACTTCCTGGTTATAGCCGTAATTACTGTAAGGGTCTCGAAAGAGAAAACCAAAAGGACAAATACATAAATAAAGAGCCCTACTTAAAAGTGTCTGAGAGAGTATTGGAACTGTTACCGTGGAGTTACCGTTAATAGTAACGGAAAAAGCGATAACCAAACAATAAATTGAAAAAACTAATTTTAACACGCGACGGCGAATCAAAAAATGGATTGTAGATGCGTTATTCACTTTTGGCAAAACTTCACCCAGTCAAGGGATAAACGGCTGCGAAGGTCAAAAAAGCAATTTTTGGTTATAGATTTTTTTTTCTTAAAAATGGGCTCAAAAATGCAAATTACTGCCCATTAATTTTTTTATGGTAAAATAAAAACAAATTAAAATCATTAAAAAATGATATGGAACAAATGTCGGATTGCGGAATGTTTCGATAAAAAGTTACTGTATTTTTTTTCAAAATGTTTCGTCTTGAAATTTTATAAGACCCGTTTATCAGTTCTTTTTGATACGACACCGTTTTCTATTAACTAAGGGCGTCTTAGCGCAATTTCTCCAAATTTGTACGAATGTCCCCTTTAGAGTTAATTTATTTTAGCGTGAAAAAAAATCCAAATTGCACTTATACCGTATTAGTAATTATTTTTGCTTTGTTCGAGCAGTCCATAAATAAAAGTATACTTACATCCGATTTACTATTATCATTATTTCCGGTTTTGAACACGCGCCTTACAGCTTCGCTTTGAGAAGGTGCTTAGCTCGGACGACTGAAANTCAAAAAATGGATTGTAGATGCGTTATTCAATTTTTGCAAAACTTCACCCAGTCAAGTGATAAACGGCTGCGAAGGTCAAAAAAGCAATTTTTGGTTATAGATTTTTTTTTCTTAAAAATGGGCTCAAAAAGGCAAATTACTGCCCATTAATTTTTTTATGGTAATATAAAAACAAATTAAAATCATTAAAAAATGATATGGAACAAATGCCGGATTGCGGAATGTTTCGATAAAAAGTTACTGTAGTTTTTTTCAAAATGTTTCGTCTTGAAATTTTATAAGACTCGTTTATCAGTTCTTTTTGATACGACACCGTTTTCTATTAACTAAGGGCGTCTTAGCGCAATTTCTCCAAATTTGTACGAATGTCCCCTTTAGAGTTAATTTATTTTGTGAAAAAAAAATCCAAATTGCACTTATACCGTTTTAGTAATTATTTTTGCTTTGTTCGAGCAGTCCATAAATAAAAGTATACTTACATCCGATTTACTATTATCATTATTTCCGGTTTTGAACACGCGCCTTACAGCTTCGCTTTGAGAAGGTGCTCAGCTCGGACGACTGAAAAAAGAAACTTTAAAACTATTCAATATTCGAAATTAAATTTTTGAAGAAAAAAATAGGTAGAAATTGGACACTTCACTTCAATTTTTTTGGAAAGCCAATGGCATAACTTATGCCCCAAAAGTCAATATAATTTAATTAATAAAATAAGAACGTTGGACTTTCGAAAAAATGAGAAATCCTGAAACAATTTAAGTTTTTCCAAAAATATTCTAGATTATTCATATTGTCACCAAATTAGCTCCGCCAACGAAGTTTGGAGTCAAAAATCCTAATTTTGAAAAACGAGGGGCAGCCCCAGGCATGACCTTGTTTGTCCCCTTTAATACAGTCTAATTATTTCAGTCGCCGGAAGCCTAAACTATATGATAATCTATTTTCAGCTTTTTTTGCTATCATACAAGTTCTCTTGATTACTGTGTCAAACTTTGGCAAATGTCGGATTATTTATATAGAAGTCAAGCTCGAATAGAACATAATCAATTTATTCACAATATGGCTTACATCATCAGTTCGACAGATTTTCGTTCTGGACCTTAGAGTTTGCACGCATTACTTATAAAACTTTCATTTTAAGTTCACGTAATCCATTAAAACGCAATTTAATTTAACACAACCGATAATGTTTTTATCAAAACATTTAAATATTGTCAGGATGATGATGTTGATTTTGGAAGTCAAAAATCTCGACGGATTAGCACCGGAAGTGCGCTGGAAGTTAGAAAACTATTGGTAGGTTCTAATATTCCGCGTTTTACATGAATTTCCGCCATCTTTTCTCCCGCATTTTCCAGATGCCAATATTCGAGTTTTTGATGTGCGGAAAAAACTCGAGTTTGGCTATCTAGAAAATACTTAAGAAAAACGGCGAAAATTCATGTAAAACGCTTAGTAGGTAATCTTGGGGACACATTGACTATTCTCAGTGGGTACCAAAAACATCCTTTTGGAAAAAAAAATATTTCGATGTCAATTTTCTAAAATTCAATTTAAAATTCAGTTTAACTAGCCTACTTGCAAACTTATTTGGCTGAAAAGTCAAACTTATTTGGCTGGAAAATCTTATCTTTAGGATAATTAATAATAAAATATGTTATGATACAGTCTATTTTATACTGTATAGTCTGTTGTATAAGCGGGCTGAATATTAAACTTTCTGAGAACCCAAGTGTGTAGCACTCCAATTTTTTTTTTATTGAGCCTTTATGGCTAATAGTTTAACGTCAGAAACACATCTAACGAATGTTGTTTCGTTTACCATATGGCCCATATGATATGGGCCATATGATAACGGATTTTTGGCAAATGAACCGGAAAAAGGTACAAAAAAATTCCTTTAATCTCCTAACAGTTATGTAGTGACAGTTTTCAGGATGTGAAACTGTTACGCCACATTGAATTATCCTATTTGGATTACCAAAAAAAGTAATTAGGTTAGTAGTCATGTGCACATATTTTTCCCGATATTTGGTCAAAAACTGGCCTATCACATAAATTTTGACTAGGAGGTATATAAAATATCTTGAAAAACGTTAATAATGAGCTCTTACAACATTTTTTTATATTTTCATGTTTTATTCCGGTAACCCAGAAGCCGAGGGATTAAGGATGTTAAGTGCAAATTAAAAATTTTAGATTATCTAGTAAATTACTATACACCGCCTGTCTACGTAACTTAACGCCCCTTAACTTAACAAGAATCACGTAACTTAACAAAAATCACGTAACTTAACAGTTTTTTCGCGGCAACTTTTCCGCCTACGCCCTACCCACGTAACTTAACAAAATTGACGTAACTTAACAATAATTACGTAACTTAACACCTTTCTTGTCCAAAAGTTTTGTTAAGTTACGTAGACAGGTGGTGTAGTATATTATATACTTACCGTATTTGTCAAAAATACCTGATTTGGTGATCTGAATGCGGAACACCCATTTTACCTCTTGCCATGGTTTGAAAAGCGTACATACTTACAATATTATCACAAAAATAAATCAAAAATAAATATAATCAGAAAAAGTACATCAGTTTTTGCTAAACTATGACCGGTAATCTGATTCGGAGTCACCGAAACCGCCGGCCGACCAGCTCTAATTAGTTCTCGAGAAATAATTTTTATATACTATAATATACGTAAATAGTATAATATATAAAATCAATTTCTCAAAAACCAATTAGAGCTGATCGGCCCCCGGTCAAGTTGATTCCGAATAAGATTATCGGCTATAGTTAGGGAAAATAAAAAATTGATGTACTTTTTACGACTTGTAATTATTTTTTACTGGTTTATTGTTTTATAATAAGGTTTAAAACAAAAAAAACTGATAAACCGAAAATTAAAAATTACGACGCTTAATCAATTATGAAAGTTCATGTGAGATAACTCTGACGAAAAAATATTTAAAGATTAATACCGATCCTTTAAAAGACATGTGCCTGAACTCCCAGGGGAACAAATACCACAGGGCACCCTTAGGAGTTAACAAAGACAAAAGTTACCATGAGATAAAATTCTAAGACCAAAAATTTTTAAGAACCAATATACTATTACTTTTTATTAAATTTATAAAGGCCCAATACTTTTTTTTTTAACTTTTAATTTTTTTTTAATAATTATGATTTTTTCGGTATTATTAATAAACTAGATTAGGCAATGCAACAGTGGCTATTTGATGTCAGCGGGTAATATAGATCGTAAAACATAAAATACAGATCGCTAAGATTGATTCATATTGCTTTGACAATAACTTCAACGTTTTTGTTAACTTTACCAAGTTAATTCTTAAGATGCTAGATTACTTTTTATGATGTATTTTTAAGTTACATAAATGATAAATGATAAAATACATAAAAGTGCCTAGTAAAACAATCTCTTATGTATACATATATTGCCGGATATATGTATATTGCCGGTCATTTTCATCGTTTTCTGCACACAAAAATTACAAATTAAAGTCCACGGTGCATTCATTTTTATTATCATTTGTATGATTTACGCCTAATTCCCCTCACTAATTTGTTAAAAACGCTTATACAGATATATTAAAAAAATACTGACGGTACGGTCAATATGTTTACAAATAAACATTATTTTTTACGGTATTGTATATACGTATAGTTCACTTCGTAAGGGACGACGGATAGTTTAATAATTAAATAAATAAATCCATCAAGAAAAATAATAAATAACTTCGAAAAATTGTTGTAAATACGAGATGTCCAAAGTTCACGGTCTGTCTGAACGTTGTTCTCGATAGTTATGGTCCGGGACAAACCGGTCAATGTTTCACAAAAGCTGGGAAAATTTTCACAGGGCATTTTCAACCTAGAATACAACGTAACCTGCGTCTCCCGAAAGTTTTTTTTTGCATTTTTATGAAAAAAAATTGACCGTACGGTCCTTAATGGACAATATAAGCATTAAAAATGTTTTCTGAATGGATTGTGTTTGATACAAATTAATAGTAATTTATATCACTAACCAGTTGCAGCTGCCCAGAGTAGGAACTATTATAATTATTTATTCGTATTTCAAACAGGCTATTTTGTGGTTTTTATAAACGTATAATTTCATCGCTGATTTGAGGAAACGATATATTAATGTCACAATAAATTATTGTCAATAATTTTCAAAAATTAGTTTTACGCTTTAAAAATTGTATTCTCGTCACAAATTCGGTTTTACTTTCCGGTATTCCGTAGCATTCGTGTTTTTTTTTATTCGACATCATTAACGGTAATTTTCCGGTTAAGTATTTGCCTGAATTGCGTCTGCTTATGGTTAGTAAACGTACCGGACGTGTATATTTCGAAATCGGTTTCCTCCGGGTTTTTCCATTTCAGCTCTCACTGTTTTTTTCTTTGAAACATTTGAAAAAGTGTACCGGATATGTTTAATCACATAAAATATACTTTAATTATTGTTTTCTCTTATTCTCTTGTTTGGAGTATAAAATCAGAGTTCTCAACTGATGTTCAACTCAACGCGTCAGTTTATACGTGTATTTGTAGTTTTAACTATTTAATATCGCTCAGAGTTTATTGCCTGAAACATGTCGATCATAACAGAACTCATCACCCAGTACGGAGCCAGTTTCCGTATTTAGACAAAGTAAACCGCCATCGGTCTCGTAATTGTTATCCTCGGTACTTACTTCATTACATTATGTATAAATCGACTTTATATAAAATCGTAAAACCACGTGCGTTGTTATGGTTCGCCCGGTTATATTTCATTTCCAGGATTCAACCATGGAACATGTTAAATTTAGAAGCTGATTAAATTTTTGAGTTTGCTATCCAGGATACTGAATTCCCCGATTCAACCTTT
>SCLG01000477.1:0-16904 GCA_004367875.1 Oikopleura albicans | reverse complement strand
ATAAGAGTTCATACCCAACTGTTGTTAATCGTCTTGGAAACTTTCAGCCATTTCTTAATTCCATCTCGCTGGTCTGATATACTTTATGGTGGGCTCTCACTTCTATACGATATTTTTTTTCGACAGTTAAATCTCATTATAAATTACTTTTTGTTATCAAATGTCTATATCTGTTTTTTTTTCGCTTTTTTTCTGAAAGGACCATATCCTGACTCGTTTCTTTTTCATAGTTTGAAAATGCTAAACGATTTTAAGGCCCACGGTTAACATTAATAAAAAAAAGTATACGCTGCCCTCGCGTAACTCACAGACGTAATTATCATACGACTTAGCATTTCACGGAAAAAATCATTTTTACGTGACATTTATGTTCCTTAAGTGTTACAAATGCCGGTTTCGACTGGTTAAAACAAATTTGCGGTTTTACCGCTCAATTATTAGCCAATAAGTGGGGCCAGCCGCTGCGCCTTAGTTATTAAATTATCCACCGTGGGATTCGGTATGTTGAACCGATAAATCTGGCGAAATGTCACTTTTGTTTTTGTATCTGTAAAACTACTGTAACAATGAAATATGAGTTTTATTTGATGATTGCGTTTTGAATTAACCTGTCACCCCGGAATTTCCCTAACCACGGCCGAATATAAAAACCGCGCTAGGAACCTCAAGCCGGTAATGATCATTTCTATAAATGCTAAAACCGATAATTATCGGTCACAAATTGGTTGTTTTGAATATAGTCCCCAGTCTCTTATGGGTAACAATGAAGGGTATAAAAACGTGCTCATTTAGGGCAATTTTTCAAATGGAAAAAGGTGGCCCATAAGGGACCGTTTAGCACTGTGAGGCACTGTAAACTCTATATTCATAGCACTGTGTCAAATGTGTTTTGCGAAAAAAATCGCCGACTTAATAAATATTACTACATGTAGAGCATTTACATCTGGCAAAAAGTTTTCTAATGCCTTTGATTTCTTTATCACGTATTTTTTTTCAAATTTACCGCACAGTTTTACTACTAACGACTCGTACGTTACAAAGTACAATTACATTGCCTACATTGCCTGTATGTATAGGATAAGTTTCATAAGTCATCTCTTATACTACTACCATACCTAAAATAAAAATTGTTTAACTATAGAATTTTTCGGAAACAGTTATCAAAAGTAACAAATAAACAAAAATATTTTATAATAATACTAGTAGTAGTAGTACAATTAATACTATTTTATTACAGTTGGTGACTAAACGAGTTGACACCTAACGAGTTGACAAAGACCTAACGAATTGACAGTTTTTGGGCGTTTTTCGGGCAAAAATAGGCAAAAAGGGGCAAAAGTGACCTAACGAGTTGACAAAGACCTAACGAGTTGACAGTTTTTGACGAAAAAATCGGAAACGAAAGTGTCAACTCGTTTAGTCACCAACTGTAACACATTTTTTTAATTAAAAATTCAAAAATAATTAGATTAGGACGGTTCGGAATTCGGAAAGCTAAAAACAGGTTGACAAAGTTGAGAAAACGAAGACATTGTTTAATTTTTCAAATTATTCTCAGGATTAGTTTAAACGCCGAAAACTGAAATCATTTTTGTTCTGGTAATCCAAAAAAAACACCAACCATTTTTTGTATTTTGTGCGGTATTTGTGGCCTTGCGTGTCGTTGCCAGTTAAGTCTAGGGAAACCACCAACGTTTTACGTTTGGTATAGTACGTTTTATGTCTTATCAGGATTGTACCACTCAGGTACTATTACAGACTTTCATTTGTGAACATAAATATACCAAGAGTAAATTTCAACGCCTTCAAGAGCAACAATATTTTTTTCTTAATTTTTCAGGGCAAATAACCGTTTTGCAAAGAAATGGTATATGTTTTAAGAGTCTTAAATTAAGACAAACGATAAATACAAAATAGACCAGTATTCTGAATTCAATCAAAATTACGCTATCCATTATGAAATTGAGGAAACGCTGTGTCTAAGAAATGTCATAAATTCTTAATTTCGACTTTACGGTATGTTAACTCGAAATTTACGTCTAGAAATTGAATATAAAAATCCGATGCGATAGCTTGGCAACCCCGTTGAATATTTGCATATGAAATTCTATATATTTCTCCCCTATGTTTGGGTTCAATGAAGGTTCATGAACATTTTTCCGTCTACCAATATTTTACAGTAAAACAGTCTGAAATTCGGTATCATTTATCACTCTAATGTCCTGAGTGTCGAAATTTCTGACAAAAAACATTTTGTTTTTAGTCTTTCTGTCTGTGTGAATCGCTCTTAGAATAAGGGAATTTTCAGTTACTGTACGTTTTGTATAGGGCACAAATATTTTAGCAACATATTGCTTTTTTAAATGCATGTCAACATGACAAATAAACAGCCTACTGAACGCATCACTTAAATTCGTTGACTCCCTTTTTGTCAGATCTGCCTAATGTGGTATTACCTTTCAGACTGGCAGACATGAAAAATTGTTGTGGAATTTAAGGTACGCTTTGACCACAACTTGTGAATATGTAGAATTTAGTTTATCGTGAATTTTATTTTTGGACCAAAAACGTCCCGTACTTTCAGATTCTTTTTGATGTAATAAAAACCATCCCATGTTTTTCCATCTGTATGAATTTACAAGAAAAGGCGTCTTGGAACCCACTTTTTTAGAAAAAATATCCCTTTTTTGCGGTCTCCCTTTTAACGACCTTCCCCTTTGACCCCGATGCGCCGATGCTACACATGGTGTGCCATTTTACATCTATGTCGCTCTCACGGTTAAACCACTATCTGAAGTGGTCGGTTTCGTTTAATCAAATAAATTGTATCGCCTTTGACTTTCTAAAATGAGAAGCAAAACATTATTTTCATACAGTAGGTATCTCAAAATTGACCCATCTAGGCGACCCCTTTCGCGCTGTTTTTAACAAAAAAGCCTTCTTCTCAAATAAAATCACGCGTAGTGGACAAACTGTTTGTTTTCATTGGATGATCGATTATTAGAAAAAAATTGTACGTTCAACAGCTTCAATCTAATCGTCTGACAAAACAGTCGGATTAAGAGTGAGCCCTTTATGAGTTAAAAATCAAAATTTCAAAATAATACAATTTTAAGAAATTCCCTAAACAAATATGAAATTATCTGGTTATTCCTCGTCTTCGTTATCTCTTAGTGAATTTATTTTGTTCCTTTTTCAAATATCAAAATATAATTCGTCATACGTTATCGGATATGGGTAAAAGTTGGCCAATAGTATTGCAAAAAAATTAATTGTACAATCTAGTAATGTGTTTCTCAACTAATCCCGTTAGAGATAATGAGGCCGTATTATAATAAAAGTGATTATAATTAAAATTTGTATAATGCAAATAAAAGAGTAAACGGCAATGAAAGGTTGCTTTCCAAAGGCCGAGCTCGTTAACTGCCACCGGTAATTTACTGGTTAAACGAATGCGTTGGTGCAGAAAGTTGTTTACATAAATTGACGTACAGTCTCGAGTCGGGGATCCGACATTCTTGATGTGCATATTGCGTTAACGAAAAACGTGCACATCAAGGCAGCCGTGGCACGACTGTCGTGCACATCAAGGCAGTCGATCATCATTACACATTTTTCTGTTTTTTGATAAACTGGTTTGTCAGACAACTTTTTGGGTTGGATTTAAGGATTCAACCGGTACATTTTGGGCGAGGCAAAATTAAGGAATCGGTTTTTTTAATTTGGTTATCAAAAATTTAACATTTGGTAGTCTTGGCAGCCTCGTAAATTTTGCTGAAAAAGTGCACATCAAGGCAACCGTACAAATCAAGATGGTGCACATCAAAAATGTCGGGACTGTTACCAATAAATATATTTGGTTGACTATGTTTCAAATCGCTCCGTTAAAAGATAACTTTACCCGCTTATACCATTGATAACAAAAAAGAAATGGTACTCAGCGCCTCAAATGAGTTACCGGCGTTTTGTAGTTTGGTTTTTTTTTGCATTTCACTTTTTCATCAGAAACCGGAACTTCAGCATGCGGTAGTAACTTAGAATGCGGGTATTTTATTCACTTATGCCGAATTAACAATAGATTATATTGACAAAAAATGCAAAAGTGTAAAACAGCCAAGACGCAAATACCCTGAAATAATTTGACAATACGATTTCAATAAAACAGACAGTACAGTGTAGGATGGCCACTTCACTTTGTGCCCGCGGCGGGCCCCCAAGCTGACCGTTCAAACCGATAAGTTAAATCCTAACCCTCACCCCACCCTCGAAATAGAGTGGACACAATTATAACTACGTCTTTAACAAAAAAAAATTGCTTAAAAATTAGGTTTGGACTGCCTAGGGCTTAGATTCCGTGTCTTTGTGGAGTCTATAAATGAAAATTTTCAAATTAATTTCAAACCTTTTCCTTCGGATGAATAATATTATACTGTGTCAGATTATATTGTTTCCCTAATATTGGAATATGGATCATTAGGAACTGAATAAAATTCGCAATTTTCTCTGTCTACAAAAAAGGATAAAATAAAAAATGTTTTGCTATTTTTACTGTGTAGATAGTACTAGGTAGGTAGACAATAGACTAGTTTTCTTTGGTGTACATAAATTTTGATCGAGCTAGAGCCTATAGGGTGAAGAAAAGCTAATTATTTCCTATTTGCCGAGTTTGGCACAAATCTAAGGAGCTTGCAATAATTCATACCTTTTCTCAGCACTTTTTTTTTCGCAAAAACTGAATTAAATGTGTCAAAATTTCACAAACCCAAAAGATCGCAGCGGTTTTTCTGGAGTCTCCACGGTGGAGTCCACGGGTAAAAATGATACATTCACAGGAAACGTTTAATTAATAATTGTTGTGCAATTATTACTAAAAATAATCTTGAGAATAAAGTTTAATTACACAGTGTGCGCCCTTATGTTATTAAAAAAATAGTGAAACATAATGGCCCGAGCGGGTAAAAGTCAAACATAACGGCGTAGGGCTTATAAAGATATAAATTAGGCGGAAATATTTTCTCAAAAAAGGGAAACATAACGGGGTGAAACATAACGGCGCACCCTGTGTATAAAAAAGTTATACAAAGCTTGGCAGCCGATCCTAGTAAACTCCCAGAGAAGTTCTGGTATGTTTGACTGTATTGTTGGCATTTTTGATTCCTTCCTTTTCTTATTTTGTAACTTAAAAAAAAGTTTTTTCGGGACAAATTCGAATTTATAAATTATAATTTATTATAACTAGTCCATTCTCGCTGAAAATAGAATTTTCATCAAAAATATACATATTTATACATATGTGTCCTCGTGCGACTTGCTGCATAACATACTTCGAACTTCGACTTATAATCAAATATGACAATTTAGCACTTTTTATTCAAGATTTAAAGTGCAACGGTTGCACTGCAACCTACATTCAGAGATTGTAACGCAAATCTTGTCAAAATTCCGAGAAAATAAGTTATTGCCATATGTGTTTAAATTGTAAAAATTAGGTTCACCTTAGATAAAGAAAAACTTTTTAATGTCCTTTTTTCTCGTGTATACAGTATAGAATACGTGTTTAGTCTATACAGTATATAATACAGTATAGCACATAAGTTTTATAAATCAAAAATTTACAAGGCAAACATACAGACGCTAAAGAGCATTTCTTGATTTCTTTCAGGGTGAAAATTCCCTCTTGCGCCAAAACATCTCTCAATTTAATTTGTTATTTCGAATTTGTGGCTCACAGCATAAAGAATTTATAATGCATCATAAGCTGTATTCGAAAAAACCTAAGTGTAACACCTTCATTGCCTCACGCGGTCAATTTTGATTGGACGCGTTACCATACCAACGGGAAAAAATAAATAAGAATTTCTTCTTTTTTTGTTACGCTTACAATTAGGTTCCAAGGCGCTTCCAACCTAATATTATTCATTCGAAAAATAGAATCTCTTCATCTAGAAAATATGAAAGACAATACGTTGAAAATTAATCTGTATTGCCAAATAAAGTGGCGATTGAAGATATATTGACAATATAATATTGCCTACGCACTGCGCTCTAATTTTCCGAACTGGCCTCTAATATTTCCATTTTTGGTAAACTTTTGGAAAGCATTAAAATCACTTGTTATAAACTGGCAATCACTGGCTATGCCCTTTATTGATAATTACCAAAGTTAACGCTTGTCCGCGTGTACGGGTTCAAAATCAGATAGCTTATACCCCGAGTAACGGGCTTTAGCTGTGCTTCATATTCCGCAATAAGAAATCAATTAATTTTATATTGTCCTAGTGTGAGGTAACTCTCGCGATCGTTAATCACCAATGATTTTGTTTTATTTCATTGCAGTTTCAAATATATTTTAACAATTATAATAATTAGGAGTGTCTTTCAATATTGTTGTCTACTGATGAGTTATGAAAACCCATTTTCACGGTTAAAATTCATTTGAATTTCAGTTTAGATTCTAGCCTAGAAATTCCAGGTTAGAATGAGACAGTCATCAGTATTATGGGGTAATGCAGCAATGTCAACGCTATTATATAACGTCTCGAATCTTTTCATAATAAAATATATTGTAAGACTAAATTCTGAAATTTGTGGTACTGGAGTGAGAAACAAAGTGTCACCGAGAAAATTTCGCTTACTTATTTCGTTACATAGAGCGACGGCCGTCGATGTTTCCCAAAAACCAGTAGCGGTAGGCACGTCTTGACGACGGCTGTCGTTAGCGTTAGTCGCATTTTCGCAACACTTGTTTAGGACATCCTTAACTCTCAGGGGGAAGGAGTTTTTGGGAACCCGTAGCCTACGGGCCGTAGGGGGAAAATATGTGTAAATAAACACGTACACCACCTGTCTACGGAACTTAACAAAGTTCTGGGGAAAAAAAGGTGTTAAGTTCCGGGTATTTTGTTAAGTTCCGGGCATTTTGTTAAGTTTAGGTCTCAGTGCGTAGGCGGAAATGCCGAAAAGCATTTGGAAAACTGTTACGTTCCGGGCAAATAGGNAACAAAACCGAAGTTCGAACATGAACTTCGAACCGTATTTTTCGAACTTCGGTTTTGTTCGAACTTCTGCTTGTTCGAAGTCCATGTTCAAAGTTCGGTTTTGTTCGAAGTTCGGGTTCGAAGTTCGGGTTCGAAGTACGGTTCGAAGTCCATATTCGAACTTCGGTTTTGTTCGAAGTTCGGTTTTGTTCGAACTTCGGTTTTGTTCGAAGTCCTGTGTGCTCCTTCCAACCTAATATTATTCATTCGAAAAATAGAATCTCTTCATCTAGAAAATACAAAGACAATACGCTGAAAATTAATCTGAAATGCCAAATAAAGTGGCGATTGAAGATTTATTGCCTACGCACTGCTCTCAAATTTTCCGAACTGGCCTCCAATATTTCTGTTTTTGTTAAACTTTCGGAAAGCATTACAATCACTTGTTATAAACTGTATAATCACTGGCTATGCCCTTTATTTATAATTACCAAAGTTAACCCTTGTCCGCGTCTACGGGTTCAAAATCAGATAGCTTCTACCCCGAGTAACGGGCTTTAGCTGTGCTTCATATTCCGCAATAAGAAATCAATTAATTTTATATTGTCCTAGTGTGAGGTAACTCTCGCGATCGTTAATCACCAATGATTTTGTTTTATTTCATTGCAGTTTCAAATATATTTTAACAATTATAATAATTTGGAGTGTCTTTCAATATTGTTGTCTACTGATGAGTTATGGAAACCCATTTTCACGGTTAAAATTCATTTGAATTTCAGTTTAGATCCTAGCCTAGACATTCTAGGTTAGAATGAGACAGTCATCAATATTATCGGGTGATGCAGCATTGTCAACGCTATTACATAACGTCTCGAATCTTTTCATAATAAAATATATTGTAAGACTAAATTCTGAAACTTGTGCTACTGGAGTGAGACACAAAGTGTCACCGAGAAAATTTCGTTTACTTATTTCGTTACATACAGCGACGGCCGTCCATGTTTCCCAAAAACCGTTGACGTTAGGCACGTCTTGACGACGGTCGTCCTTAGCGTTAGTCGCCTTTTCGCAACACTTATTTAGGACATCCTTAACGAGTGGAAAAAACTCATACAACTTTAATATAAATTGTTTAAGCATTATAAACTGCTAAGTACTGTCCACCTAAGAAGTCGTGTCCGCTGAAAGACGCCTTAGACTAAGGCTAAGATATAGTGAAAATGGTCGCGAAAGTACCCTTCACCGTATTTTTGCAACACTGTTCCTAGACAGGGGTTGGAAACGTTGGTCAACGCAGAGTTTCTCCCATTGTTAAACGCTCCCAACGGTTCAAACGCGTTTGTAACAATTTTTGTCCAAAGCCCTACGCTTCCAGCCCTGATCCTAAATTAACCTGAGAACCCGACTTTTTATAATATCCAGTGTGTTACCGGCTAGGTAAGATGCGCCTGGTCTTTTCTTCATTTTTTTTATATTCCTAGCTCTCACTCCCTTTTTCTCAAATATGTGAGAGAGATTAGATCCGACCACTCGCGAGGTCCGTAACAGACCTTTATCAAAAACAACCGGAGACATTTTATTTATTATATTTATATAATGATTGATGGTCATGATTCATAAACTGTAAATTTTCATTAACGAATTATTACTGCAATGTGTCGCCCTAAAATTGATAAAATATATTTCTTAACACACTTAAATCAAAATCAAGTCGCATTACTTTTTTTTCGAAAATTTTACAGTGTGGAAGACCTATAGCGATAAGGGAATCCAACCAGGTAAAATGCCCTTTTGTACCTTTTTTATGTTGTGGAATAGTCTCCACAAAAAAAAAAACGCGGAACCAAGCGAGCCGCGTACTAGACTTGTGACACAAAATTTCAAACTCCCTTATCGCCATAGCCTATGGCCCATAGGTCTTCCACACTGTACATTTTGAATAGATTTTTTCTAGTTGTTTCAGAGGTGGGCAAAAATTGAATTCAGTCTTCAAATTTGTCCATATTTTTTTTAACAATTTTAATACAGTCATAGACTAGGACTCCTAGTCCCTCGGGTGACGTACTAGACTTCAAAAATGCGTCCCTAGACTTCAAAAATGCGTCCCTAGACTTCAAAAATGCGTCCCAAGTGGGACCATTGGAACTTTTTTGATATAAAATGACACATATTCTGTAAATTTTTTTTAGAGCGTAGTTTTGGACAATAAAGATTTACTATTAGGAATGTTGAACATTTTAACAGTTAAACAATTTTCAAAAAGGTTTCAAAATATGGAAAAGTTTCCAGACGGGTCGCCAAATACGGCTTGGTTTTCTTTTTTGACCGCGTCTTACTTCGCAACCAGACCCTTTTCTGGCCATACCGACCCTTATATAGTGACTTCACTGTATAATACTTTAAACGTGCTAATCTAAATATTAACTCAGTTAGTTCAACTCAGTTTCCTTAGAAGAAGTTTCTGTAATAACCTCAAACACCCAAAGCACTACTAACCAATAAACAATTTATACAAGCAACATATTTTTATGAATTTTATTAGGTACATGATTATTGCTATGAACGTAAATGTCGTACGTAGAGTACCATTACGCATATCTCGTGATTTTCATCAAAATAAATCATTTTATACAGGAAATTCCTGATTATCATTTTTGTCGGCCATGTAAAAAATAACCAGTACACTGTATTTTGAAAAAAACTGTTTTGATACTGAGTACACCGGTTGGGCTCTAATGTTTCGTGTCGTAATTCTTTTTCCCGCCTATGTTCTGATGTTTTGTTATTTTCTGAAAAAAAATCCGGTCTATCCGCCCACGCACTGCACTTCCACGAAGGATGGTGAATAATTAATGGGGATTTAGAGAAAATAATACAGTAGAAAAACACCTAAAAACACTGACATTTCTCAGAAATTAAAAAAATGTTCTAGAAATTAATGAACAATTTCGAGATATGTTCATAAAAACCCAAATGTTTAATCCCCTAAACACTGCGCTCTTATGTTTCATTTTTCAGTTAGAGTACACCGGATGTACCCCCTTTATTAGTAAATTGTAATAATTGTACCAAAAGTATTTTTTTATAGTTCTCGTAATGTGATTATAAAAAGTAAACGATTCGATGTCAAGGTGTACAGTTGCCCGTTTTCGAGGGTTTCGTACTTGACCTGTATGACTTATTAACTCGTCCGGTACGCGGCAATCTTGTGATAAATCGTGATAAATCCCGAGACCCTTCATCAATCAAGGGATCACCTTTACTTTGGGACTACGATTTTCAAATAATTCTGTGCCGACGCCGAAAAAGTCAATACGCCCACATTATTGTCAAGTCCATCTTTAACTTCAGCGCGTAAGATATTTCGCAAACTGTAGTAGGAAATACCCTGTTTCTTTCTCAAAAAAGTGTGATCTGAAATTAAACTATTTCTGTTATTGATAGGGTATTTACCACTCTTAAGATACCATATTTTTAAGGGTGTACCCTACTGTCTAAACAAACATGACTCCGAGATGAAGTCATTGTCTCTACAATGTCTCTACTCTCATTAGTTTGAATTTTGTGCGAATATTCTCAGAAATATTAGACGAACCAATTTTTACATTATTTTTGACCGTCATAAAATTATTGGTATCAAAAACCCACGGGAGTTAAGTCCGATATTAACACAAATTAACTATCATAGTTAAATAGAACTTGTTTTCTGTAAGAATTTCTGTACCGGTAACGTGTTTTCACGAAAATAAAGTCAATTAGACACGAGTTAGGCATTTATGAAAATCAGTTTCCTGATCCGTTCGAAGGCTCAATGATCAAGTATTATGCCGGGTTAATATTATCGTTATGCTTAAAATTTGCGAGCCAGAACCTGCTCGACGGGCCAGTTCGTATGAATTTCATTTGGACCCTTAAAGTTTCTGAATAGTTTAGTTACACTTAATCCTAAATTGCCACAGTCAGGGGTCTCGCAACTTCCAGGGGGAAGTTAGTGATAATTATCGCAAATTTCTCTATTAGAAAAAACTGCCCGAAATTGGTGGTAAACAAAAGCGGATTAATCATCGCTGATTGACTGTTCTAGTCGATGAAGAAAATTTGGAATTATTTCAAATCGCAATAAAACGGTTTGGTATTACGGATTTGCCTTGCAGGTTGAATCCACTCGTTCCCCTTGGAAGTAAATGTGCATTCTCGTAATGTGCGTGTTCGTTTTAATGTCGTTTTTTGTAACATAGATTTCACAACAAAAATTGCTCATTAACGACTCTTGACTATATATGGGGTAGTCCGATTCCGGGCCACCCAATTCTGGATCCGTTTTCAGAAAAATCTAATTTTGGGACTCTTTTTTCCGAAAAAAATAAGAAGTACATTCTAAAATATGAAGTACAAATAAGAAGTTCTGGGTCAAAAAGTTCATTTTAGGGTCCATTTTACCCAAATCGCAAATCGACACAGAATTGGACTACCCCCTTTTTAAGGCTAAACACACACACTGCGACACACATGAGTCTCCAATCTCTGCAAACGATTGTCAAAAATGAGGGAATCTCTACAATAAAAATCTGAAGTTCCAAAATAATCCAAAATAGTTCCCTCAAAAAAAGTCAACATCCTGTCTTTCTGTGTCGAACCGAAGAGTATATTTTAATTAATTATTTTAATTTGCACTAAAAGTGCCAACTTGGATTGTTATTTACACTTTAAGCAAAATATTGTGATAAAACCGAATAATAAAACAGTCTTACACCGGCGGTGTGACACCGCCTGTGCAGTTATCTGGCCGTCATTTGTAACCAAAAAACATTTTTACGTTATATTAGTCAAATAACTGTGTAGGAGTGGTGTTTTAATTTTAATCGTTGTTCAACGCTGGCGTTGGGCGTTTGAAAAAGTTCGATCACTGGCTCACTTTTCAAACACTGCTGCGGCGGAAAAGCGTTCCTAGGTCAAAATTCCACCAAGATAAGAACACGAGTGGGAATTCCAGCCGGATAACTGCGCAGGGGTGCATAGCAATTTATGTTGTAAAATAAAAATTTTCAAACTAGAATCCCTTTTTGCATTTTGAACAGCGGTCGCCATGCTTTATTTTTGGTTTTCAAATATGTCGGACGCCTCATTTAGTAACTTAAATTTTTTTTAGTAAATTTTTTACCCTTGTTTGGACGAACAATATTTTTTTAACTCGCATTAGAAAGTTACATGTGGTGTTATACAGAAATTTTGTTTTTGGGTAAAATAAAAAGCCGGTCGTTTTCTAGTTTCTAAGCGTATCAAAATTGTATAAACCGACGAGCACTTTATGATACTTCTAACAGAGTGGTTGATGAAGTATGGGCCATACTGTTTGGCCCAACTATTAGTTACTTAAAGTAACCCTTGCAATGCCTTGTTCAATCCACTGAGAAGGTTCCCCAGTTTAACCCCTACCCGCTATGGCCCATAACTTATTCTGTACTTTATGTCGTGTTGTTTACCCCTTGTTTTCCTTCTTTGATTTTTCTATCAATTATAACTCTGACGATGAACACAGAAAAACCTCAACAAAGGAGCTCAGAATTCAAAAAAAAAACGCACAAAAAATCTCTCTAAAGTTTCAATGGCATGCTCCATTCATCCTCATTCTTGATTGCTTAGTAATTGTTACTCAATGCGACATTTATTTGCCCTGTCAATGGTTCATGGGCTAATCTTAGATCGTACTAAGATAATTATGTAGTTTAACGATGACAAATCCGGTTTACTTCACGTTTTTTTTTCTCGAAAAAAACAGACAAAAAACTAAACAAACCCTTCTACGATTTTACCCCAAACCCCTTATTATTGTGGTAATAATGGTTAATCTACTATGATTGATCGTGCGGTTAAAAACCGTGCCACTCCGCTTCAATTATGCATAAGAATACCAGCAAGTATTATGTCAAAGGAATACCGACATAATAACACAAACAAATTATTTTATTATTGTTTTACGACAACCGGCGCTTGTTTCGGACAGTTTTAAGTCTCAAAAAGAGGTCTAGGATTAGGCGTTGTATGGTTACACCTGGTTGGTAAAAATAGAATTAAGTAAATTTGAATTTATCCTAGGAAAAATCTGAAAAATAATGATATTTGTTTCTACTTAAAAACACAGATTTCAAACCGCTGTCGAAGTCGCGGGTTTTAGCTATATAGTACCCAATCAAAAAAAAGTATTTCGGGCACGTAGGTTAATCCCGCGTAAAAAACTCCGAAATGTGAAATAGACAAAATGGTCCAGGCCAAAATCGGTATTACTGTATTGACTTGGTCAATACAAATGGGACATTTTTATTTCCGATTTTTGGAATATTTCAAAGAATTGACTATTAACTATAACAGTTATTTACGAATTCTGAAATGGGCTACATTATAGGCTAATAGTGAACTTTTTATCGTTTTAGATACCGTTGAATGTTACGATGAAATTATGGAATACATAACTTTAAATATGTAATACAATACGATCATCATCAAATCAGCGATAAGCTTAGCGTTTACGTTCATGATTTTAACAGAAAACCGGCGTTTTTAATTCTCTATTTAATCACGGGCACCGGTGTACTTTGGGAAAATATAAACATCTCAAATCTGTCAGTACAGCTGGTGATTTTCATCAAATTTTATTTTCTCTACAATATCCATTCTCTAACGTGAACCGGAGTTCAATTTGGGTTCATTTTTTTCTCTTTCTCTATAATCGAATCTTGTCGACTTAAAACGCCATAAAACGTAAGTATAGAGTTCATCATGACATCGAATACGCAGGGTGCGCCGTTAACGTCGCATTTTTTTTCGAAGTCGCCTACGCATTGGTCCGAGTTCCGAAAAAAATAGGGTGCTTGTTAACGGCGCATCTTGTGTATACCAAAAAAAAACTTGAAATATTTAATCCTTGCCTACGATTCCATTCTTTTTCGACCAGAATTCCTTCGTCCCGATTGGCTGGCAGTAGCGGCGTCAGAAGGCCGTTTTGGGGTATGGATAGGGAGTTGTTAACCGTTTCCCACCGCTTCTCATCATTCTCTTTATTCACGTCGCCGACTGCTTCGAGGTTAATATCAATTTCATTCATTATCAACTTTTTTTTCTTTTTTTTTTCACGTATAGTCCATCAATGGGTGAAAAGAACGCACACAAGGAAAAAATCACAAAAAAAACTGCAAAAAACAAAGACTCCAAAAAACGAAATTAAGTTTGCATTCTGAGGCGCATGTACCAAAAAAGCTTAATTAAAAATTTGTTATTTAGTTCTTGGTCGTAATTAGTGAAAAACGACTCATTGAGCGAATAAAAACGAAAACGATGCGCGATCATGAAAAAGCCTCAAGACATGAAAGAAAACGATCTCTCTTGTTCAGTTTATGATTGTCAGCAAAAACGCGACTACCAGCAGCTAGTAGCAAAAAAAAAAGCAAAGAAGAAGAAGAAAAAAAAGTTAGAAGACCAACTGGATTATCATATTACTCGAAATCGAGTTTTTTTTTGTTATTTATTCTGGCTTTCCAAAAACACCACCCCCGCAGCCCTACAGGAAGTTTTACGGTTGATAATTAAATTATAGCCCGAGCGTGGTGTAGTGATTTTTTTTTCTAGTGCTGGAATACAAATTTGGCACATGATTCTCGTACAGTTAATAGTTTTACATGATACGATGAGCAACACGTAGGTAGTTTTTAGCAGGGCAGATTTAGCATTACGTATGTTTATTTTAACTTACATGTTAAGAGTGTCCGATATAAATGTCCGATATAAATCATTATTTGCTGAAACTTAAAAAAAAACGAAAAAAAAATGAAAATCCGGCTGAATATTCCCGTAAACCGCTTAGTTTTAGATATTTTTAAACGTTTTAGACTGGAGTCATTTTTTGGCCCAACATTTGGAACCTCTAATAAGACGTTTTTTATATTTTTTTATACCCACAATTAACTTTTTCCCATCTGATTGAGTTTTTAAGGCCAAAAAACGTTGCTGCGATACATGCCAAAGGATTGACTATTAAAAAAAACACATTGGAAACCCTAGAAGCGCTTTACGCAGTTGCAAAAAATATAATTGAAAATTGTTGGCACATGTGTTCGTTTTTGCGCTTTTTTTACGTAACGTTGCTCAGAACGTAAAACGGACCTATTCAAAGTGGAAAAAAAGGAAAACAAAGCAAATCATAACTAACGTTCATGAATCGTTTCAGGCTCTAGTTACGTATGGATATAAAAAATCAGTGTATAAAAATATCTCGTGTACGAAATACATCGTAAACTTGTACATGGATTGATTTTACCAAGATGGTCGACGCAACTTGGCTCAAATATTTTCCCTGACGTGTTTTTTTTGTGACAAGTACAAATATTCAATTCTTTGAATTTTCAGTTAAAAAACATGTTTAGTTATCAAACGTTATTATTTTAATGGCGTTTATCCATGAAAGGATGTCAAGTTTTACCAGAATTAGTACTGAGAGTCCGTGTAACCAGTCTGATAATAGATCAGCCCGTGTATTATAGCGGAAGGCTGGCGTATAACCAGTCTTATGACATATCAGCCCCATAACTCATGGCCAATAACTGGGTCATAAGGCTGCGCGTTTAATTTCGGGCGTGTTTTACGTAAAATATAAATATACGAAATGAAATCAGGCTATAACTTTAAATTTATTATTAATATTAGTGGATCTGGTAATACTCCTTCGGTCAAAGGGTCAGTTTTAGTGCTACAGGTTTAGCCTCATGAAAATCGACCGACCGTTTCTAGAATAGAGCAATTTTTATTCTTTTTTCTTTCAATGGGGTGCTCCTATTGGCCAATATCATTTTAAAATATGCCGACACGGTATACTAAAAACGCGCAGCCGATTTTCATGAGACTAAACCAGTACATCGGAGGTAAAGCCGTATCTCATTGTTTCAAAAAAGTTAGTTAAGTCCGGTTTAAAATTTCGGAATTTGAAGCCAAATGGAAATTCCATTATACAGAATATTAATTTATATTATACAGAATATTAATACCGAATAAACAAAGCTTGTCGTGGAAATCCTCAAATAACGCAGAATGTTGGATAGTTAAATTATCCGTAAAGTGCAATAAATTGACCATACACGTAATAAAACAAAAATTCTGATGTTATACGTAACCCATCATTAGCGGCTCTGCGTTTCACGTGCAACTAAATACGTCAAAAATTAAATACGCTCATTTCATCATACAATAATAGACTCAGCAGAAGGGTCGCGTTTGCGAGTTAAGGAACTCATATAATGAGCTGAAATTAATGTAATTTGTTACTTACACTTGTAGATTTATTAGAGGGGAAAATCTTGCGCGAGTAAATTAAGCCAATCTTACTTTCTATGAAAAAATGATGNACTCATTTGATTGGCTCACATCACCATCATGCGTCAGGCCGAGCACATGACCCAATTCATGCGCTATCACGAATGCCGAAGCGAAGCCTTCCTCGCGTTGAATCGAGCACGACTCGTCCGAGCAAATTCGGCCAATGGGCGCATACCCTAAACCATACAAACGTAAACTAGTTGCATCATTTTGCACAAAATTTAATGGCGCAAGTTTATTTAGCAGAATGCCGATTTTGGAGAATGACCAAACTGGAATTTTGACGTCAATTTTGACGTCACAAATTGGCCAATATAATAATAGACATAGTTTTAAATCTTGCGCGATTTTTTATTTTATTTTTTTCATCAAATTTTGAAAGTGAACGGCTGTTATGTATCGAAACTGTCAAAAGACAGAAATCGATTAGTAAATCGCCGATTACTCGAAAATTGGATTTTTTTCTCCCAATTGACTATTCTCGAATAAAGTCAGCCAACCAAATAAACCTGGTACCGTTTGCATTTTTTTCATCTATTTAACCGATTAAGCACACAAAATAAT
>SCLG01000476.1:115408-127502 GCA_004367875.1 Oikopleura albicans | reverse complement strand
TTTTTCTCATAATCGCTGTTTTGCTCAATCATTAATAGTGAACAATAATAGTAAACATGATATTGATCTTTTCGTAAAATTGTTTATTAGTGGGTTAACCGTTAACGACGTATTTTTACACGTATTTGTACTTTATTTATTTGGGGAATGATAAAAATTATAAAATTGAAATATAAAGTGAAAAGAACTGATTTTAATCAATATAGTATGACAAACAGTAGAATTAATTATAATCTTGTCTGTTAACTCCCAGGGGAAGTGCGTGTAAATAGACACGCAACATGTTTTTTTCGTCGATTTAAGGCATATGGAGGCCCCGTAGGGCAAAACGGGTATTGGTGACCTCCTCAACTTTTCGAGAAAATTCGATTGACGGTGTTTCTTGCGTAGGTTGGAGATTTCAAACAACTCTCTAGGGGGCCCTGGTGGCCCAAATCAATTTCTGAATAGTTCGATCGACATAGTTTGACAAGCTCTACAACTTGGCTTAACCAGTTTTTTTGAAATATTGCGAATTATTGTGAATTTTTAAAGTGCGTGTTTATAATAATTGTCCACCAAAACAACCAAAATTAACAAAAAAAGAGAAAATTACGTCCCTCAAATAAGGTTATTTTGCGCGACGCAACTTGCGCCCAATAAAGGTCGCGGATTTTAACATGATTTTAACAAATAATTCATTTTGCATGTATTAAACTCTTATGTGGGGACTAAGCTCTAATTCAAAAAGTACGGGTTTACTAAAATATTTCAGTGTTAAGCTTGATATAAATATCAAAAGGACGATAACCAGAGAGTGATCTTAAGTCAGACTATGAAATTGGGACATCCGCTAACAACATCAGTATTACAAAGTATACAAGGTCGCCAAATACGGGTCGGTTTCGTGTTTTTTTTAATCGCCCCTTACTTTGCGGGCCGGGCCTACTTTTTATTTGATAGTCCGATTTATAGTTAACCTGTCAAATCAATCAAATAAAAATCATGGGAACGATATTATTTTATATTTGTGATTTTTATGCTCTAAATTTACTTTTAGTTCCAGTTAAAGAATAATTTCAATATTATTGCAAAACAATTTCCCAAATTTTGTGATATATTTCAAAGTTCATTCTACATTTCTTAATTATTAATTTCTTTAAGGAGGTGCGTAACCCTTTGTTTACAAATATGACATGCCAAAAAAGTGATCGTAAAATATGCGGTATACTGTGGCTTTCAATGAACTTTTTTGAAACATACTCGCGAATGTATCGTGCATCAGCTAATTTGTTTTACCGAACCTAAACTAGCACCATATGCCGCCCACAAAGTCATGAACTTTGCTAAAAATCAAATCGGATATTGGATCTAGTTTTACAAGTTTGATGTTATGGAGTTCTTTTTTTTTTAAAAGCTTCGTTTCAACAATGAGCACAAAACTGTTGTCTTCGATTTTTGAATAAATGTCCGGTAAAAAAAATAATCGCAAAAAAGACTAAAAAATGCTCAAATGAGCCAGATTAACGACCATGAATTACAATGATAAAAAACAGTTACACCACCTGCGCAGTTATCTTTCCGGCAGTTATCTTTCCGCTCAGNTATAGAAGCTCATTAGCGCATTTTGCCCTTAGAAATTTGAAACAATCTAGAACGGCCCCGTAGGTGCAGTTATCTTTCCGCACTTACAAATTTCAGAAAAATCGCCTACACATTGTGCACTTATCTTCCCGACGGTGCAGTTATCTTTCCGCTTTTTGAAAAATTTGGTGGAAAGATAACTGCGCAGGTGGTGTATAAAAAATCGGCGTCAAACGTAGGTGAGTTAACTGGAAAATTTGTACCTCATAATGTGCATCATAACCTGAAATGGAGGAAAACAATATCTATCAGAAAATCCGCCTAAACCCTGGGCCGCTATTCCGTTGCGGTCTTTCCTTAGCATGATCTATCGGATAGATTTAACAAAAACGCAATGCGTACGCGGAATAGCTAAAAATATGCCAAAACCCTACCGGATAACTGCGAAGCTGAAGGAAGTACCAGCTGGAATTTTAAAAATTAAATAAAAAATACTGAAAAAAACCTCATAAATTTTGACATTGTGTCAAACGATATACAGTTGTGGACACGAGAACGCGACACTTTCACTTGCCAAAAAGTGTCGCGTTCTCGTGATTTTGTCGCGTTCTCGTGTGTCGCGTTCTCGTGTCCACAACTGTATCCGATGTTTTAGAAAAAAGGGTTTTCATTTCACTACAAAAGTCCCGAATAATTACCACGGATACTGCGCAGGGTGCCGAATAAGTGGCTAAAGCGTAGATTCAATAGTAAAATATTTTTGGGGGATCACTTGCCGTATAACTGCGCAAGGGCTGTAAAACAGTTTCAATGAGAGGATATAGTGGTTAAATGTTGCAATTTTAGTTTCAACAAAATTTTAACCATATTTGAAAACTCAGTTTGTGTTAATCAATTACTTGCCATATTGCTTGCGGTCTTTAATATCATTGAAATCCGACCCTTATTTGGCGCAAAAACGTTTTTGGGTAGCCATTATTTAGCAACCCCCTTTACTGAAAGTGGCGAGATTAATTTTTTTCTTTCAAATGATTCCTAAAATGCACTACAATCCTTTAAAGGTAGCAGGGTTGATTTGTTGACAAACATGCATGAAAAAAACGTTATTGTGGACAAGGCATACACTCCATCAATTTGAAACTGCCATGTACACCTTTTTCCAACTTTGGAGAATCATTTCCCAACTTTTCACGCACCATAAGTTATGAGCCATAACTTATGGCCCATAACTATAGAGAGTGACCTTGAATCTGAGGCTGAACTTGGCACTTCCGGTTTCTTATTCTTGACTCTCCGTTTGAACGGCTTGTTGGATTAATTTCGTTTTATGGAAAAAGTGTGAAATAAAAAACTACGACATTGTCAAAAAACATTTTCGATTATTAATTTATTTCTTAACCCATGCCAGCATAGTGGTTCATTTGCACCTTTTTGCAACTTTCCAACCTCATTAAAAAATATTGACATACTGTTTTTTTTCGAACTTTATACCAATTGAATATTTTTCGGCGTTCTTTCCTCTCGTGATATTTTTGTCAAAAAATAATACAGTTATGGACCCCAAAATAAGCACCGAAATTAATAAGCTTCTTATAAAATTTGTGAATTTTTTTTTTTTTCGCGGTTTATACTTCTTCTCTCTATAATAATAAGATATAAACAAAAAAAACTTCGTTTTTGTTTTCTCAGTTTTTTTTTTCTGGGGGTTTTTCTAAGAAAATTTTTTTTTTCAAATGATCTCGGCGCTTGAGGTTTCATATTTGTTATTTTGTTTTTATTTCATGTCTCAGAATCAAAATGTAAATAGAAATTTGAACACACACTGTTTTGGGAAAGCATTTATAAATTGTTTNTTTTGGTCTAGCTGGATTCAGCATGTTTGAATACCCCATAAAACACTATTTGCGAATAATTTTATACTCTAAAACAGTCACAAAGGGGTTGTGTGACGATCGTCACACATGTGACCCCTACGGGTTATGAGAACATCTGTGACCCTTGGGAGTTAATGTTTTTAAGGAGTGGAAAGTATTCAAAGCAAATAATTTTCAAGGCTTCAAAGTGAATGGCTTCAAAAATAACATTTTTAGACCTTTTGCTTTATTAAATTCGGGAAATTTTGATCAAAAGAAAAGTATTACGTTCATAATGTGCTAAATTACGGTTTTTGTTAAAAGTCTTATTTAAAATGGGCGAAATTAACTCATTTTCAAATCGATTTTTTATATTATACAACCGCCTGCACCGTTATGTTCACCCATTTGTCTTTCATTTTTTTCGTTTTTTTTTCATCTTCAAATTTTTTTTTTTCAGAAATTCATATCGTTATATGTAAAGCCGTATGTCGTTTTCTTTCATTTGTTTTTGAAAGATAAAGGCGCAGTGGGTGTACTCGATTACAGTCCTTACCTTATTAACGGGTATTACCTAGTTATCGGGTACGATTTTCAGCATTTTTTCCTAACTAGTTAACGGGTACAACTATTTTCGACCTTTTGAGGGGGGTTAAAATTTTACTAATGTATTTTTTAAATCAGAAAATTCAGGTCTGTAAGATCTGATTTATAACCAGAACACAGCATTAAAATGTCAAAAGGACAAAAATCAGTAACTTTATGGTTTTTTTGGTGGCAGGTCTTCATCCTACCTAGTTAACGGATACGATTTTCAGATTTCAAGATACCCGTTAACTAGGTAGGGACTGTATATAAAATGTCGTAATTGCACAAAATAGCAATAAGTAAAAAAATATTTAGTTTACCAACGTTTTTTAGGTCAATGGGGGTAGCTGGCAACTAGTTGCAACTTATGTATGTATACAGTATACGACCATCTCTAAGGAAACTATTATTTTTGGGAGTGATAGTCTGCTATCATACGCAATATATTTGTTTTATGATGTAAAATTTCGACGCAGTGATTTTTTTTTATCACTTTTGCTAGACGCGTTTTTTTTTGGTTGAACACCTCAAAAATTAGCAGAAGAATACATGATAAACTTACTTTATCTGACTCGTTATCGTACACAATCGTTTTTTCCTGTCTTGGACAATTGAGAGGAAAAGTGGTTTTGTTAGTGCAAATGCACTTGTCGTAAAGTGATAAACACCTAAAATAATATTTTTTTAGTGGAATATTATTATGTTAAAATTGTGAGCTTTAATTCTGCATCACTTTTGACTTGCAATGTTACATTAAAAATATGAATTATTATATGTCAAAGCCCAAAAGTTGCCGTTTTATTCTAGAAAATAATACACTAAAAATGTCTGGAAAAAAACACTTTATTTCTTATTTTGAAAAAGACGCCATGTTTTGCAAGATGCATCGTCTAAGAAAGCTTATCTGGAAACATTTTAATGGAAAAGTAAATTTTGGAATTTTCACAGATTAAGACCAAACCTATCAGGAAAAAAATTATTAACCCCAAAACACGTATAAAAGCGGCCGTTATGGGATAATTTTTTGATGAAAAAAACGGCCGTTATGGTATAAACGGCCGTTATCGGAGCGCCCGTTATGGGAGTACGGACTGTACTAAAATTTTAGTCATTAGGTCACATGAAATTGCGTCGGATTCATAAGTAATCCCCTGTAATTCTTGTGATTTGTCTTATGATTGAAAAAACACTAATTGTGGGACAGTATGGTCTTATCGGATCGTTAAAAAAAGAAAACTGGGTCTTGTGAAGTTGATTGTTTATTTAAGGTAAGAGATGAATGATAATTAGTTTCGATTTTGGCGTCAAAGATCAAACTGTTTGCAGGTCTTAGGATGCACAATTTTGGCCTTTATCCAAGGTCACCAAGCGGAAATAATCAAACGTTTAACTCCCACGCTCTCTTCCTCATTTTCAATACTTATTTACGTATTACCTACTTTGATATTATGATTGAAGATTAGTTATTTAAAGCTTTATTTGCCAAATAACATTATTAATCTTGATGTCATAATTCTTAACATGTTAACTTTTGGACTTATTTAAAATTATTTTGAATTTTCTTATCAACTTTTTGACCATTATTAATATTACGGTTGACGTTTAATTTTCGAATAAAATCTCAGGACCGAGTCTCGGAAATCCTATCTGCTTGATGGAAGAAACTAATCATTTAATTCGATAAAAAAGTTTGCTTACGTTTTTTGCGTATAATTAAGTTATTAATTTTCCTATTAGTTTGAAAATTTTGGTCAAATCGTGGGATACATAATACAAACATGAGAAGAAGAACAACTTAGAAAATAACTATTTAAAATTAATTAACAATTTAGAATTATCATTTTAATATTCTCTATGGTTAGGGTCGCCTCCTGGGATTTTTTACCCGATTTTGAAGTTGCTCTAATTTACCGATCGAGATAATTTTTAGGAGTAATCGACCATTGCGGTAGCATTCAGAAGTGGCCATGGTAGATAAAAATATATTTTTTCAATTATAGTAAGGAGTCTCTAGACGTGCGCTCTCTAAATATGCATGTCTCTCTAGATGAGCATATGATCTTTGTCTAGATGTGCATATTTTTTTTCGGAAATCGATAATGCACATCTAGATACCTCTGACTGTAGTGAGGGAAATAATAAAAAAGTAAGCCTAATTGGGCCACTTGGAGCGCCGCGCGCCGCGAGCCGGAGTTATGTATACAAAACGTTTTCACAGTTTCCGACAAAACGAGTAAAAATGTCGCTAAGATAATGGCAATGACAAGGATCTTTTAAGGATCCTAATAGACCTTCATCGAAATATTTTCTACAAAATGATAAAAATATAAAACTGACATTTTTGGTTTCAAAATTCGCTCCCAAGAAACCGCAAAACAGCCGAACAAAATTAACCACTCAATGGTAAACTTTGCAGGAAATAAATTGTAAAGTAGCCATTGACCAAACATATAGTCATATAAATTATGACACAATTATTTAGCAAATTTTAGCACATTATTTAACACTTTTTGGTCATTGGACTATTTGTAGAGATGGGTACCTGCCACTCTGTCACTTAGGTAAGGAATTTAAACAACACTTAATCATATGTAATTTACATACGTCAATAAATATGCAAGAAATTACGAAAAAAATTCCCACGCCGATTTTTTATGTCGATTGTGATTTGATGACTGAAGTAGGAGGAAATAATCGTTTGTTTTAAATATATATATATTTTCCTTTTATACTTTACGACGGAACTATTTTATCAATTTTTTCTCAAATTTTCATATAAAATGACATTCACGTAAAATACAATAGGGATATCCCCTAAAAACGAAAAATTTTGACTAACTAACTAATATACATTTTTATAAAAGGTTATCTAAAAGTTTCATTCGAACGTGTTTTGAAAAAGTTTTTTTTAATTTTGATAAAAAGTTTTGTCCAAAGAGTCCATTCGATTGTTTTTGACGTAAATTTGTTGAATTTTTTTTTTAACTCTTAGGAGGAAATCCGAATGTTAGCAAGCGGATCTGAAAAATGCAACTGTATTTTTGTTTCGAAATATATCAAAATAAAATTCAATTTTCATTTTAATTTTTTTCGGAAACTTTTTCCTTTTACAGTTTTCCCTTCGGAGTTAAATTTGGAGCAAAAATTAAAATACGTTAATATTATTGTAAAAGTACTGAGCTTTTTTTTTGAAAATTTTGAGGAAATTCTGATGATTTTAAATTTTGACTAAAGTTCATTGTCACTTTTCTAGCAAAATTTTGACTAAATTATGTGGTTATATTTTTGGGCGCAATTCTCGTGGGATACTTGAAAAGGACGTGTCATTTTGAGGAAATCGTTTTGTTGTCGAGCACTTACTTATTTCATACAAGACTAAATGTGCAAAGAAAAGGATTTCCCACGGGGCGACGGAAAAAAAGGGTTTGATTGGATACCTGAAGTAGGGGCGGTAAAAACACCAGTACTGGATGAGTATCCATTTGCGGTTGTTGAGGGGTACTTTAATTGAATCTTATCGTACACAATGATGCCGTTGTTTTTGTTGTTTCTGGTGAAGTTTCTCGAGAGGCCGGCCGTGAATGCAACAAAAGAATCATTTTCCACCTCATTACTGTCACTCCCACACCTTGAAGCATCACAAACACCCTCCAGTCCAGGCTGCCCAGCGGGTCCAGTTGGGCCACGTTCGCCGGGTAAACCCTAAAGTAGTTTCAAAATAAAACACATATTAAAATAATTACGAGTGCCATTGGTTTTCAAATTCAAGAAGTGCACCGAAAGCATCAGGGACTGTAGATCTTTTTTGAGATTAATCGCGTCCAGATTAATAAAACCTCGAATCATTTTTTAACGTTTGGCTTCACTTTACGACTTTCCGCATATTTAATCATTATCGCCCAATTAACTTTTTTTATCCGTAATTTTATACATTTCCCGATTTCCTCGTATTTATCAATTGTAAGGTTTTTAATACAATTTTATATTTCCAGGTTTTCGGTTTTCCGAATTTTGCTTTCGGTTCAAGAAAACAAAAGTGCGGATTTAACCGGTATTGTCTGTCCTATTACAATTTCCCAAAGTCCCGAATTGTTCCCTAAATTTGTGTAATTTGGCCTAGGGAGTGTATATAATACATAAATGACATACTCGGGGGCCGGCGGGGCCTGGGACGCCATCGGGGCCTCTAATGGTGTGTGCCCTCAGTTCCCTCGATCTCGGACTTAACCCACGTCGTTTAGGATTTGTTGATCTTCGTCGTGATTTGAGATAAGCTCTTTCCGGCGTCGCGCGATGAATGGCCCGGCGGGGGTTAACTAAAATAAATTAATTCCAAATGCGAAACGGTATATAACAGTTTACAAATTAAAAAATAGCAAAACAATCCGTCATTGTAGTATGACCGATTTTGTTAGTCATGCTTGTTTTTAGCACTTTTGGAAAAAAATATATTTAGTATGTATTGTTATACAGTCCTTACTCCTTTTTGGGACGATGCTCTTTTTTAGAACGCTATTTTCGAGAACCGATAACGTCTCAAAAGGGAATAAGGACTGTAAAATAAGTCAGAGGGAATTTTTGTTAGATCGGTCAGGAGGGTGACTTGGGAATCTTGTTGGTAATTTTCTTATTTTTTCAAAAAAATAAAATTGGCTTAAACTTAGGTATCCAAAAAATATTTTCTTCCATTTTCTATTTTTTTTAAACCGACTGATTGCCCATTTTTAACTCAGAGCGCGAGAGCTTTTTTTGCGGCAAACCGGGTCGTCTTTTTTCTGATTTTTTCTGTATAATTTGTTCTTTCAATTCAGAATTATTCGTGTTAAAAATGATGTTCAAACGTTTAAAATAATATACAAATTGCAACATTATGTTAGTTTGTAATATTTTTCGTTAAAATTTTCCAGGTTAAAAACGTGGGTCTCCCACGGGGAAATGTTGACCCTTATTTTCCTTCGTTCTCCTTCGATTATACAATACGATGTGAAAATTGTTATTTTTATTTTATTTTTCAGACGCGGTTTTAGTTGACACATCTCAATATTTATTAAAAATTATATTAAAGGTCTATGTTAGGGATTATTTTTAGTGCTTTTAAATATTGCCGACTTTTATGGTGTTATAAGATTTTCGTGATTAAATAAAAAAATGTTTTACAGTGTGCACCGTCCAGAAGAATTTTCCCATGAAATAATTGACAAGAAATACCGTGTTTCCTCTCTTTTATCTAAAACTTGGAAGTTTTATCCTTTTCAAAACTAAAATTCAATTAAATTTTTTTATACACAGTTTACACAGGATATGAAAAATCAATCTTGACCCTGACCCTTATTTTACTAAAACGACCTTCACTTCAATGACTTTTTTTCGCCAATCACCATTTTTGAGCCCCATTTTTTTAATTATTCCAAAAATACAGTTTCTTTTTAGTTGCGCTAATCATCCTATTTTCTTCTGAAAAAATTCTTATGTACGGCCGACGACTGAGTATTACAGTCCTTTCTCAAATTACGAAAGCTCCCACTATGAAAAAATTATTTCCAAAAATTACAAAATTTGGAAAAATGGCCTTAGGGCAAATTTCCCTATTTTAAATAGGCTATTTATATGACAAAACTTTTCAAATGAGAGAAAGGGCTATGCAAACTCATAAAATAATGTTAAAAAATTAAGCTTTTTTACTCGTTTTTTCGTCGGTTTTAGCACTAAACCTACAGCTACCAAACCTACAGGAACCAAAAAAAAACTTACGGATTTTTACATTATATCTTATAATAGGATTCGGATTTGTCTCACCGTACTGTGTTGCATAATGGTATTCCTTTGTTGTCGCCGCCGTTTGCGCCGTTTGTGCCCGATATTTCCGGCAAATGCCAAATTTATCGCAGTTTTTGCCCGAATAAATACGGTTACTATTATTATGCTCGGCCAGTTCCCGCGCCGCGCTATTTGCCAAAGTCGTCATAAAAATCACTTTCCACATTTTTTTTTTCGTGTTTTTATTTTTCTCTCTCGGATATCGATTTTTTTTTGAACTCCGGAAATGTCTCTGCTCGAAACGAATGAAAAATATATATTTATTTTTATGTTGATAGTGTTTTAGATGTGTGGCACGCTACTATGCGCGAAATTAACATCAATGGCAATGAATCTACTATTACGGGCGTGGAAAAGCGCGCCACGCGTGACGCAGCGAGGAGGAAGAAAAAAATAATGGCACGCGCGCCCTACTACCGCCCCAAATCACAGAAATTACATTTTTTCTGGTTTCATGTAATATCGGTACCGGAAGACCACCAACGAAAAAATGATAATTTTTCTATTTCTATTTTTTTTGTACAATAATTTTTTTGTAGAAGATTTTTATATTATGTTTATCAACACGTTTCGTGACGTAGTTTTCATAANTTAACATCTCAAATTGTGCCGTTTGACCCACAGCCGATGACCAACACGACCCATTTTGACCCATTTTTACGGTTTTGAATCGTCAAAAAAGGGATGAAGATGGTACCAAAAAATTTTTTCATAAAAAAATCGTGATCTACGACCTCGAATTAGGGGGCACAGAAAGTTTCAGCGAAAAAAAAAATTTTCAGGTTACTTTATTTCTCTACCAAGCCAATAGTCTATTATTAATAGATTTTCGGCAAAAAATTTATTGACAAAATTTTAGCAGAAGTGTATTCCCGAGATTTTGTAAAAAAAAATATTTAAATTATTATCGGTTTATTATCGAAATTTGACCACAGTTTTTTTTGTCGAAATATTATCATCGGAACTTTTTTAAAATTGTGACGTAAAATCATTATGGAAATTTTGCTGACTATTTCACTAAATCGTCGAAAAATACGTTGCATTATCCCAAAAAAAAAATCAGAAAATGGTACCGTCTTAAATTAAGACTCTTAATCACATAAATTTCATATTTTCACGTTATACAGATACCGGAAGGCCCCGATAAAAAATACGATGATTTATATATTTCTGATTATAATTATTTTTCTTTGACGTACAAAAACAATGCCGAATTCGAAGGAATAAATCTAAATTGTAAATCCATCATATTTAAATAGATCAAAAACGTATTTTGGTTGAGGCGAAAATTGGGTGTGTGTTTTCACAGTTGGATGAAAAAATAGTTGAACATTTTAAATCCGCTACAGCTTGACTACACCACCTAACCAGTTATCTTACGACCAGTTATCTTATCAAAATTGGGTTATCTTACCACTTTTTTGGACCAAAATTTTTTGAAACAAAAGTTTTGGTCCGAAACGTATCTAGGTTTTCAATTATTTTACCGATTTCCATACCCAATTATCTTACCACTTTTTGGACCGAGAAGTATCGAGGTTTTCAATTATCTTACCAATTGACCTACCCAATTATGTTACCAAATTGGATTATTTTACCATTTTTTGACTATCTTTAAAGGTAAGGCGGTATATTATTGGAAACATAATGTAATTATGAACACTGATTAATTATTAATTAATGATCAATCAGCGTTCATAATTACAGTATGTTTTAGATAATAGTGAAAATAGTAACGTTTGAAGAGAACGTTTGTTTTTTATTTGTACATCCATGATTTATGACCCCCTTAAACATAAGCCGATGCAGTTCAAAGACACCTTCACAATTTCTCTGTGATAATTTTTTTTTTCAAACAAATAATGTCAGAAGGAGTAGCATTTATTTTTTTATTTTTACTGAATTCAATACGATCTATTTATCATCAAATAATAAAAAAAAATCACAAAGAAATTGCGTTATTCCTAGACAAAAACAGTCTTTAACTTGTACGTTTCCGAAAAATTTTTTTTTCAATTTGAGACTTTTGAACGGAAGTTAATTTGAACAAATTTCGTTTTTGTTTGAGTTTACAAGGTCATCAACGGCCAGTTATAGTTCAGCAATCTTTCAGAGTTTCGTTTAATATGCATTTTTTCGCAGCTGTTTATTTGCTTTTTTAACAAAGATTACTAATTTATGTAAAATTTTGTCACTAAAAAGGGGCATTATTTTTTGATGATAACGACCCTTATTGTTAACACATTACCATTTTGAGAAATGCAGTCAAAAGA
>SCLG01000476.1:50773-61648 GCA_004367875.1 Oikopleura albicans | reverse complement strand
CGTGGGTGATCGACGATGATACAAAATACAACTATGTTAACTCTCAGGGGGAAGGAGTTTTTGGGAACCCGTAGGGGTAAAATGCGTGTAAATAAACGCGCACTTAAAAAATTCACAATAATTCGCAATAATTAAAAAAACTGGTTAAGCGAAGTGGTAGAGCTCGTCAAACTACGTCGATCTGATTATTCAGAAATTGATCTGGGCCACCAGGCCCCCCTAAAGAGCTGTTTGAAATCTCCAACCTACGCAAAAAATACCGTCAATCAAATTTTCTCGAAAAGTTGAGGGGGTCAGGAATACCCGTTTTGCCCTACTACATATGCCTTAAATCAACGAAAAAAACAAGTTGCGTGTCTATATACACGCACTTCCCCCTGGGAGTTAAAATAGAAGCTTTATTCTCAAAGCACAAAAAAATAATGTAATTGTAGTTTTGGAAAGCATTTTATAGCGTTATCCCCAACACTTTGTAAACAAGACGACTGACGCCTTAAACTGGTGTGTGCCAATTGGCGCACGGTGTTAAAATCTTTCAATGGGTACAATGGATAAACACAGGGCGTTTTTTTATTTTATTTTTGAGACAAGTTCCGTCTACATAAATGTCGGCAATTTTAAAATGTCGGCATATGATGCCTTTCACAGACAATTTTATCAGTATAAACGAAATGCACGACAAAATTGATAACTTAACGGCAGTTATCGTGACAATGTTTAACGCAACAAATTATTCCGTTATTTTCGAAAAAAAAACAACATCTAAATTCTCAATTGATGACAATGGACACAGCAAAATTGTGAAACATTTAATTTGTATATATATTCTGATTATAGATTTAATTTTTATAACTTGAATATTCATTAATTGTAACTGAAAACGTATTTTTGAGTTAACAGCATATATACAATATGTTTATCTATTAATGTACATTATTAACATATACTTGTAAGTACATGTAACATGTATTTTCTCGGCCGAAAAATACCCAAGAACGAATATCTCATTACAAATAAAAATATACTTTGATACTGTTTTTTTTATTTTTTGCACACATTTCAAAATAATGGCTAACATCAGAAATCATAGACAAAGCTGTAAGTAAAAATAAAAGTGACGTTTTATAGGGACCCATTTGCATAAACCTATTTGTTGTGCATACTAGACCCAACATTGAATTACATTTTGGTGTTACTGGGAATAACACTTTGATTATTTCGTTGGTTTGGTCACCAAACTTTGGTGGTATACATATTTGTTCTGTAATTTGTTACTTCAAATGATTATTTTAAACTTTTCAGCCTGCTTGGATATATATATTACTAGGATATATTTAACTATTAGTTATACTTAAAGTATTTAACATAAATGAACTTTTTATACATCATAAAGTACTCTCTTTAAGATAGTATAAAAAAAGACTAAAATTGGTTGTTCCGGCCATAAGTGCCAAAAAATAGATTTCTTACGAGACAACAACTAACAACTATAGGATATTTTGAATTATACTGTCTGAGTTTTTTTAAAAAGGGCAAAAATTTTCGATTCAACGCTGATTGGCTGGATAAAAAAGAATATCACAACGCCCACAATCATATTCTCATAACACTTCACTGTCTAGTACAGTTCTCCGAAGTGTGGGCGTGATGCGTAGAAATTCGAGCGTAGAAATTCAGCCAATCAGCGTTAAATCGAGATTTTTTCACCTTTTTTAAAAAACTCAGACAGTAAGTTATTATAATTTATATTTTATACTCAATATCCCGTTCAACTTAGCGACGATCTCGATACCCACACCAGTACTGGTGTGCGGAAAAAAGTGTCACCGAACACATTTCGCATCTAGGTTTAAAACAGTGCTCGCTCGTATCTATTATACGACCCACTTATAATTTACAAGTCAATTTTTTTAAATCACGAAAAAACCGCTACTACTGGTGTGGGTATCGAGTTTGTCACCAAGCTGAACGAGACTGGTCGTATATTGACTTATGGGACATTATACTACGACTCCCGTTCAGCTCGGTGATCAACTCGGTACCCACACCAGTAGTACGCTGAAACGGTTTTGAGCTTTTTGAAACAATCCACAATGGGCGTAAACCGCTCATGTGTGCTCCTGAGAGTTAAACATATTGTGCAAATTGTGCATAATTAACTTGTCCTCTTTCGAATGATGAATAATTGGCCGAAAATGAAGAAGCAACATCGAACGATAAGTTGCTTTTTGAAGAGTTCTCGAAAAATTGAATTAATATGCTCTGTCCGGGTGAGAATAGAAATTCGCCCCCCAAAAAGTCGATATTTCAAAAATCGAAATTTGTTTGTTAATTCGTTGGGTAAGGAGGGGGTTATTAGTTTACTCAGATGCTCAATTATACGTTTTGAACAATATGATATTAGCAACAAGTGCCCAACTGAAATAATGGATACTTTCATTCAAAACATTACTAGTTTTTTTTTCTTCCCATCACTTAATCTCTAACACCCTGGGAAATATGTTTTAAACATCAATGTGGATTAGGCTTTGTTTACCATATTTTTTCTTAACCGTTTAACACAAATAATCAAATATACCACCTGACGGGTTATCTTTATAGACGCTAAGAAGAAAAAAAACAAGCAACAGGTCAAATTTTCGAAAAAAAAACGTGAACTTGGCCTTGATTTTCCAAAAATATTAAAAGCTAACTTTTCGAGGCGAACATTTTGGCCAAAACAGTTTTTTTCAAAAAATTTGACCATTTCTTATTGTTTTTTCTTCTAACCTTTATAAGCGGTAAAAAACCAAGCCCTGGTAAGATAACTCGTCAAGGCGTTTGGTAAAATAATTGGAAACCTCTAAACCGTAAGGACCATACCGTGTGGTCCAAACGGTAGTAATATAACTCGATCTTGGTAAGATGCGGTTACATTATTTTGCTAAAATTTGAAATTAGCTTAGCTTAGCTTGGCTTACATAAGGTGGGCAAAATTAAACTGTTTTTTATATGTAACCTAAAATGGTAGTATTTTTTTTATTGGGCACTTTTCATAAAAAAATTTTTCAACCAAAATCCGTCTTTATGGAGATAAATACTAAATTAAAAAATTCTTTTAAACAGCATAAGGAGGTGCGTAACCCTTTGTTTACAAATATGACATGCCAAAAAAGTGATTGTAAAATATGTTGTATACTGTGGATTTCAATGAACTTTTTTGAAACATACTCCCGAAAGTACCGCGCATCAGATAATTTGTTTTACCGAAGCTAAACTAGTACCATATGCCGCCCACAAAGCTATGAAATTTGCTAAAAATGAAATGGGATATTGGATCTAGTTTTACATGTTTGATGTTATGGAGTTCTTTTTTGTTTAAAANCACCAAAACTGCTCAAAAAATAAAAATACGGTCCGTAGAAATCATCTACAAAAATGCATATTCCTGTGTAATAACTGTCCCCTGTAATTGGATTTAGTAACAATTTTGTGATCAAAGATGTTTTCTTACTAACTTGGACATTTAGAGTACTATACCATCGAAATAATCCAGAAAAAAGTTGTTTCAGAACATTTCACTTGGACTAATAGTACAAGCATTTTTCATAATCGTGTTTGGTCGAAATTTTTAAACGTCAAAATTTTCTAGATTATTAATTCCAAATGAACTTGGAAGGACTTTAATATGATCAACAAGCCTTAATCAACTGATTACACGTCGAAAAATATTTCTAATGGTCACTTTCACGATTTTTAGTTTTATTTGTAAACAAATGGTCACACACCTCCATAAATGAAAACGTTTTATATTAAAACCCAGATATGCTTAAATATGTGGACTTCTTGATAAAATAGACATTCATAACAGCTATTCATAACATGATTTGGAATTCTTATATATACACAATTACATATTGTATTATACTACATGACTTTTTTATATTAATCTAAGCTAGTTATGTGTAACCAAAAGAGCACAGCGATTTACTTTATAATTTAGTTCATATAAAAGTCTCTTACATTACAAATTATAAAGTTCTATTCAACTAAGTAAAGTGTGTACTACACTGTGTAGTAGTTAAGTAATTGGAGATTTTTTACCTAGAAAATTCCTAGTAGGAATCTCAACTAAAAGCTGGAAAATTTTCGAATTAATAAAGTTTGTACTTCATGTATACTTCCGGTTACCGGAAATTAAAACTTGTTTTTGTTGTACAGTCCCGACCTTCTTGATGTGCGACCTCTTGGTGTGCACGACTGCCTTGATGTGCATTTTTTCAGTGAAATTTACGAGGTTGCCAAGACTACCAAATGTTACATTTTAATAATCAAAGTGAAAATACCGATTCCTAAATTTGTCTTGGCCCAAAATGTACCGTTTAAATTTGAAATTTCAAACTTAAAAGTTGTCTGACAAACCAGTTAAGCAAAATACTAAATAAATGTACCATGATGACCGACTGCCTTAATGTGCACGTTTATCGGAAACGCAACATGCACATCAAGAAGGTCGGGACTATATTAAAATTAAAAAAATTAAAGGATTACTAATTTGTAATAGAATAAATTTGAATTTTTAGGAAACAATTACAAAAGTAATCATAAAAATTAAGTCAAGACTAAAACTTAATTAAAAATATTACATTTTATTATTTTTTAAAACAGTTTATGGTGCCTGAGATATACAGTGCCAATGTGCGTTACTAACAAAAATTAATAACATTTAGACGTGCACCTTTTTTGATCGATTTTCCGGAATGTAACTCTTGATTTGCATTTTTTTCGAAAATCGAAAATGCACATCTTGAGACCCCTAACGGTAAATCGTATACGCTTTGACGGGAATAAACGAAAGCGGAAGGTGTTTAGCCAAGCTCACAAATCTAATCTTTGACTATTAAACAGATAATTTGTGTTTGTTCGATCCAAGTTATTTTTGACGATTTTAACAATAAATGATTGATCAGAGGAGCGTCATCTTTAATACCGTATAATTTCAAAAACATTATTTTTTTTTAAGTTTTTGCTTACAAAATCTCGTTAAAAAGGCGATGATTGAAAGCTCCTAGCCTTTTAATAGCTCATTTGAATTTTCCCCGAAAAACCCTTTCTCCGAAAAGCGATTTTTAAATTTTTCCCGAAAAAACATTTTTGGAAGTTTCCCCGAAAAAAACTATTTTTTTATATTTCCCCCTAAAAAACATTATTATATTTTCCCCAAAAAAAAATTTTTGGAATTTCCCCGAAAAACTATTTTTTTATATTTTCCCCGAAAAAAGATTTTCATATTTTCCTCGAAAAAACATTATTGGAATTCTCCCCCGCAAAACTCGTTCAAATTTGCAAACTTTTTTCTCGAAAGTGTTTTTCATTATAAAAAATGTCAAAATGAACGAATTTGTCAGTTTCATAAATTACTCGAAAATGTGTGTTCAATGTGCGTTCATTCATTAACTTTCCAGTTGATTTTTATTATACTTATTGACGCACGCTTTTCACATGACGCATACGGTAGCTTCCGGGCCCGGTGGCGAAAATTAAACTCCACAATTATTTACTAAAATTTGATTATTTTAATAATTATATGTAATTATAGATGATTTTTTCAAGGAATTGTTTGACCTTAATTGAATGCGTGTGACTTACAGAATGTCGGGTTTTATCAAGTTCAAGGTCAGTGGGAATTATTTCAGACAGGCCTTTAACTTCTGATTAAGTATAGGAGTACTTAATAATTTACTTAAGAATCTATTTTAATAATCTATCGGCCGTACCGCCGCGGGGGATCTGGCAGAAAAAGTTTTTCGCGCAAAAAGTTTTTCACGTAAAAAGTTTTTCGCGTAGAAAGTTTTTCGCGTAAAAAGTTCTAGGCCGAATTTCTGTCAAATACGTTTTCCGGGTATTTAAAATCGGCATCGACTGAATGGGAATAACTTCTAAAAAGTCTAAAGCGGAATCCGTCGAAAATTTTTCGACGGATTCCGCTTTATCCACTTTACCTTTTANGCATTTTATTACCTTTACACGTTATCCACCATAAAAAATTCGATGAAGAAAAATAGCTTAAATTGACACTCACCTATACATGATTTTTTCTAAAATTTTTCGACATTTTACCCTTTATCCACTTTACACTTTATCACCTTTACACCTTTTTTTCGACATATTCCGCTTTAGACATTTTACCCTTTCGAGATTTCAGAAAAATTTCCGATTCAGTCGGTGCCTTAAAATCCTTATTACAATGATTTTCGATAATGAAAATTTCAAATTTTGATGAATTTTTTTATAAAAGTATATTTACTGTAAATAGCTTTTTTGTTGAATAACTCCGAAAAGAAATAATAAGCGGCATTATTGTCGCTAATCAGAACATTGACGGATTTCGCATCGTTTAAACACTTGTAAAAATTATTTGTTCTTCGCAAAAAAAAAGTCAAAAAATGTGGAGCAAGTGGGTGCTCCTTTTTTATTCGCTTTTTTCGCGACTAATGTCTTTATTTTGTTGTTACCGACGGGTCAATTGGTTGTTTACACGTTTTTTCAAAAACGGTTGTTTAAACTTTGTTCTTTTCATTTGGACTAATTAGAAATCATGGCGTGGAGCGGATTGAAACAAATAAATTTTCCCAAAGGACATCATTGATGACTCATTATTGAGAAGTTGGCTTTCCGCATTTCAAAAAAAAAATCCTAAACATTTTTGCCTTCAACTTACAATTAAGGAATTATATACACCCCTAACCGGTTAACAAAGTTGGGATATCTCAACCCTAGTTGGACCGAAACGTATCGCGATTTCCAAAATTATTTAACCAAACGCCCTACCCAATTATCTTAGCACCTTTTGAGGTTTAGTTTTCAAAATGAAATACACCACGTGCGCCGTTATTCGGCTGGAATTTCGAAAAAACAACTTTTCAGGAAACCCTATTTTTATATGTTAAGAACTGCGCCGTTATCTGGCCATTATTACGTAACAAAATGTTTTTTTCGGTGAAAATGTCGGCCAGATAACGGCGCAGGGGGTATACTCACCGATGATATTTGTATGATTTAGTATATTACTATGATTGTTAAACAGTCAGTTTATGTAGAAAGTAAATTTTGGTTAATCATAATATCAAGGTCTCGGGTGAACTCGCCTCGGTATTTCATGAACTGGGCAGCCCAGGCAAGGCGAGCTCTTTGAATTGGGAGCACTTAATATTAATATTTTGAACAAGAGCGTCTTCAAAATATTATAAAGTTAAAATCTATTTTATATAACTGTCTAAAATACAGACCTCATATTAGGTTTTAATAGGGGGTATTTCGTTTATGATATGGTTTCAGCGTCGTAACTAACTACACCGTCGCGATAAATATTCCATATAATTTACGATATGATTCGTGTATGTATATGTATTATGTATATCCACATACGTTAAGATAAGGATGAATGGCCATATCACATAGTTTGACAGAAGTATAAAATTCCCGTTTTCGACAATCCGTACTATCCGCATCAAAGAACTCAAATAGTGCCACAATCTAGCCACTTTCCCTAAAAACACACACAATTTGCCACATTTGCGAGTCGAACTCAACTTAGACTGAAAACGCAAAAAAAAACGAATATATTATATATAGTAACTATGCTGATCAATTACCAACGGTTGTTCTGTTGTTAGGCCATTACAATGTAATAGTAAATTATTATTACATATTACATATTCTTGTATTGTATAATAATTGAACTGGTATTTGACATTATCTGTGAACTTATCCTGTAAAAATCACTTTGAAAAGAGGGTATACATTATTTATATTTATTATATAAATAATTTATATAATGAATTGATTTATAACAAGTTAAATACTCTTGTTAGATTCTAACAGCTAGAACTTTCTGTTTTTACGATAAATTTCATTTTTATAGTTTTGCACGTCATCGGTTGATAAAAATGATAATACATGAATACATAGGGCAAATTCCTCAATTTTTTCCCCAGAAATTAAGTTCTTAGTTTGGTTCCAATAAAACATTTGTAACCAGTTGGTTTATATTTACTTTTTGGTTCGATCTCTAAGTTGGTCACTTAAACGACGCTGTTACAAACGTATCACAATTAAAAACTCCTATAAACGCTAAATTATTGTTTAAAATGAGCTTAGCTCTTTAGCACCATTCGTTTTTAGTGTCGATATTTTCTAAAACTTATTTCAAACCACATATGTATCAATAAGCAACGTTTGGTGGTTATTAAGTACCAATTTAATGATCAACCGGTAAAAAATGGTTATTTTCCTTTTTTTCTCATTAGCGCCAACACAGATCAGCTGAACTCTCCAAAAATTAATATAAGTTTCGCTGGAAGGTAGTGGTAATTACTGTGAATTTTCGATGTTTTACTGAACCATCTTCGTGGTTAACCGCGCAAAAACTGTTATTTTACCGTTTTCTCCAATTTCGGTTGGTTCAAATTGGTCCATTTTTTGGTACCGTTAAGGGCGTCTTAACCTTCTAAATCCACAATATTTTTTTTATTTAATTTTATCTTTCGTATTTACGATGTAAGAGCGTAAACCGTAAAAAATGTTCTAACCGTCATATCTCGAACAAGTTAGGTCCAAAAAGGACGATTTTTTGTAAGCTTAGAATTCGTATGGTCAAACACATGCTAATTTTCGGATCAATGTATCAAAAAACGTTTTTTTTAATAAGTTTTGCTTAGCAATTCCCCGAAAAACGTTTTCTCCCAAAGACCGTGCCACAAAAAAAACAAGAAAAAGACTTTAGACTCAACTTGGGGACGTAAAGTAAGCTACGTATCTTGTAAGTCCAACATACCGGCTTATTATGTATTATATATTGGGGTTCTATTTTTTCTCGGAGATATGTTTTTATCCTATGCAGGATGGCTGTAACAATAATTAACGTCATCATCTTGTTTGAATGTTAACATGCCGACACAAATTGTAAACATGTATCTACAACATTTAACCCGAGTTGGTTATCTATTTAATTAAAAACATGAAAGTGCATGAATTCGATTATACATGTATATGGCGTACTCTGTGTAAGTGTCAAATGTTGACACGAGTTACTTTCCAGATTCTTACGTTCGCTTTGTTATTTTGTGGAATTTTTGGGATTTTCCAGGAATACTTCATATCTTAAGCACTGCGCTGTTATCTTGCATATTCGCTCGGTTATCCTATATTTTTGGTGTGATAACGGCGCAGGGGATGTAATTCGAATTCACGTTGATTGTTTTTTTTTACTTTTAGCTTAAACTTTATATTATTACATCGAAAAGTTACATCGAAAGTTACATCGAAAGTTACATCGAAAGTTTCTCCTCCAGACAATAAGGATTATTTTCTATGACAAAAAGTCATAAAAAATGTTTGACGTGCTGAAATAAAAATGTAGATATCAAACAAACTCGATATAACACGACTTGTTAAACACGTCGTTTCATCGATGGTGATTATTTTATCCAAAAAGTTCTAAAACAATAATATTTTCCAAAAATGAGATCTCCGAAGGTAGTAACCAGTACATCAGGTGCGCCGTTATGTTTCGCTCGTTTTTCGAAAAAAGTCCTCTAAGTTATCCGCCCACACACAATCTCATTATAGTTTAGTTATAATAATAATTTCAATTTGGGTTTTTGAAATTTTTATAGTATAAAAAGTGCATATGAATTTTATAAAAAATATATAACAAATAATATAACAATCAATAAATATACAAAAAAAATGGTGCACTTTATGAAAAATTTCCTCAAATTTATGAGAAATTTCTATATATTCCGTTGTCTTCCAAAACACAAACCTATGGCGCCGGTATCTTTCAATTTTTAGTTTTGCAAATGCACAATTGTGGTTTTGAAAGATAACGGCGCACCAGGTGTATTGTAATAAAATAACAGCAGTTTTAAAAGTGATCTTAGGAAAGTTATCTTATTATAGTAAATAGGTATTGCTTTTACACTTTATACCTAAAAGTACCAATACATATTCTCGATTAACTGATGAAAATTACTTACTAAGCAATTTAGTCACGGCAATTCAAATACCAGGTTTTTCGGCAATGAAAGCAGTCGACTAAATTGTAAAATAATGACTGTAAAAACATCTAATTACTACACTTAATACATGATTATTAAAATATACTTGAAATAACGAGTTTCAAATTATCGAAAATTCGTGAATAATCGTTTCTGACCCACCGGGTTTGGTACCTATCTTGGAAAGGGCAATGAGGGGTTAATGAGCCCGTGTTTAAATTATATAATATAATTCATGTGCTTATGCCATGGAAAACGTAAAAATATACCGTGGAGTTGCTGAAAATTTGCTGAAATTTGAAATTAACATGTACAATTAAGATTAACATAACAAAAATGAGCAAATATAATTCTTCATTATAACTTTTTTTCACTATTAAATTACGACCAATAGAGCTTTTATTGAAAAAAAAAATTACACGAAAAAACATGTTTGTGGGTCCAATTAATATATGGTGAAGTATTTTTTTTTGTTTTACACAGCTACACCACCTACCTACGGAACTTAACAAAACTTTTCGAAAAAAAAGGTGTTAAGTTCCGTGAATTTTGTTAAGTTCCGTGAATTTTGTTAAGATCCATGGTCAGTGCGTAGGCGGAAATGCTGGAAAACTTTTTAAAAACTGTTAAGTTCCGTGAATTTAGGCTTTTTTGTCCAAAAATGAACAAACTGTTAAGTTCCGTCAATTTAGGCCTTTTTTCTAGATTTTGTTTCAATTTAAGAACAAAATTTGATAATTTTCAACATGTTTGATATCAATGATATAATAATTGATAATGAAAGGAAAAAATAAAGAAAATGATAAAAAAAACATTTAACAATTGAGAAAAAAAT
>SCLG01000476.1:34566-50697 GCA_004367875.1 Oikopleura albicans | reverse complement strand
TTTTTTTCTTTTTCACTCTGAAAATTACCAACACCACCTTCCAAAGTATACCACGGTGTACCACTTATGTACGTAAATTAACAAAACAATTTGAAAAAAGGTGTTAAGATACGTGATTTTTGTTAAGTTCCGTGATTCTTGTTAAGTTCCGTGGGTATGGCGTAGGCGGAAAAGTTGTCGCGAAAAAACTGTTAAGTTCCGTGATTTTTGTTAAGTTCTGTGATTTTTGTTAAGTTCCGTGGTGTTAAGTTCCGTAGGTAGGTGGTGTATTTCAAATTATATCATATATACATATACTAAATCGTCAAATTGATTCACATTAGGTTCGAAAATAAGTTTGAGCGTACACTCTTCAAGGTGTGAATAAGGATTAAGTCAAAATAATTTTTGGAAAAAACATACCGTATATAATATACCGAAAATTCACTCTATTGGAAAGTACAAGATACAAATTTTGACTATTAGCATTACATTGACTATTAAAGTAATAATTACATTGACTATTAAAGTAATAATTTAGTTTGAAAATATATATATTTTACTTATTTTATTTTTTATCTATTCTTTAGTTATTACATGGTATTTTTATATCATTCATATATTGTGTGGTATTATCGAAAATGTCACATCTTGGTTTTTAACATTTCATTTTTCCCTAACTTTTTCGAACTGAGAAAAGAAAAAGTGTTATGTGCAGCTGTCTCACGACAATTGTACTACATAAATACTACATAAAGGCGTGTACCTTAAGTTAACTTACACATACAAAATTAGCATTTTTATCTAATGTATTCTGTTCGATTCTACCAGTGTAGTATTTTTAGCAATAGTATCAGTTTTTTTTTTCTCATTTTGAGGGAGCGCTTTTTTTGGTACAAACGATCTTTTGGTACCGAAAGCTTAAATTGGTACTAAAGCTTCTTTTGGTACTGAAACTTCTGTTGGCACTAAAAATTCTATTGGTACTATAACTTCTATTGGTACTAAAACTTCTATTGGTACTAAGCCAACCGAAAGAAGTTTTAGTACCAAAAGAACCTACCAGTACCAATGGAAGCTTTGGTACCAAAAGACGCGCGCGTACCAAATGAGGCGCTCCCATTTTTAGGTGAAGGGTAGAAAAAGCCCCATTTATGAGTACTTTCGCGACCAAACCATTTCGTCACCAAACCATGTTTTGAACAACGATTCGCGACCATGTGGTCGCCAAACCATATTTTGAACAACTATTCGCGACCATATGGTCGCGAAACCATCTTTTGAACAACGATTCGCGACCAAATGGTGTGGTCGCGAAAGTACCCCACTCCCATTTTTAAGAGTGTTGTTTGCTTTCGGCCTCACATTTTGTGTTACGTTTATTTGGCGACCCGACTGTAAGGACTCTACATAATTAACAATCTAAATAATCTTTGTAAAATACTGTAGTAGTTAATAAATAGTTTATTAGTGAAATGTTAAGTAATCTGAATATCGCTGCTCGACGGGAGATCAACGAGGACGACATATTTCTAATTTTGGCTGAAAAACAATTCAACACGGAAATGGTATTGATTAACCAAACTAATTATCTCCAAATCCCTTTTTTGTGTTTTTTTTAACAAAACGTATTAAAACGCCGTTGCAGAATTTTTACATCTGCCATGAGAACTTCATTTTAAACTTCAACTTTCAATCTTATAATTTATAAATCGGAAAAAAAAAGAAAACAAAATTTGAAACGGTTGATTTGTTTGGTGCCAGGTTCTTTCAATGAACGTTATTCCCATGAAAATTTTTGTCGAAAACGAGTTTATATATACAGTCCCGACCTCCCAGTTGTGCACCCTCTAGTTGGGCAAGACTGCCCAGTTATGCACTTTTTCAAGAAAATTTAGGGACTACTAAGACTACCAAATGTTAAATTTGAAATAATCAAAATAAAAATACAGATTCGTAAATTTTACATTGACCCAAAATGTACCGTTTGAATAAGAAATATAAGTCAGAGTATACAGTTCTTAATCTAATAATCAACGGGCCATTAGGGCCTTTTTTGGGCTCTACGGTAGAACTTCGGTAGAACTACGGCAGAACTTTTACCCGATTTTTCGTCAAAGAAGTGATTACGTTTTTTTTAGTATTGTGGGGTCGATAACTCCATTAGAACCAATTTTTCGGCTACGGTTCGTCATAATCATAAGTTATGACTCCTAAGCCTAACTTTGAGGACCGTACATAAAGTTTATGACATAAACTGGATATAGAGGAGGTAGTAAGTTAACAGGAGAACATGTATCTGTTAACCTATGCGTTTGAATGGGAATTAGATTCAGTGTTAAACTGATTTTTCAGTTAGCATTTTTCCGGGTCCAACCAACATTTTCTCACATTTCCCACTCTAACCGTTAATAGTTTTGTTTAGTACTTTAGTAAGTTATGTAACATAACTATGAACGGTGGGAAGTCTGAGAAATTTTTGGTTGGACCCGGAAAATGGTAACGGAAAGTTCAGTTTAGTACTGTACTAAATTAGTACAACAGAGCCTTTGTTTTGATCATCCTTGTATAAATATACAAAAAACGTACATCAGAAAAAATGTACTATACAATGTATTTTACGTTTTAATCATATAGGATGGTATAAAATTTATACTATAAATCTAATTTTAGTGTTCGATAAAAGAAAAGCTAAAGATCGTTTGCAATTATTTTTGGTCGGCATAGTCATTTTCATAGGGCCCGGACCAATTACGGTCCGAAACTCGCTCATGCTTGAGCTAACTTTTGACAATTTTATGGAAAACAAAGCGATATATAACTAATTTTCACAGTGGAAGTTATTATTTGAAAGAAATAAAAAGAGTTAATTCGAAGTATAGATCATTTCGAACAAAATTTATACTAAAAATGAAATATGCACTTTATCTTCAAATGGAAATTTAAAAAGCATGGCCGAAATAATACTAAAATTTTATATAAAACGTTATGACTGTTCTAAAAATGCTTCGGATTTTTCGAAATCTTTTACAGTAAACGATTACAGTCTGTCAAATCATTTTTTTTTATTAGGATAAGTATAATTGGCTCAGATGCATATTTCTGTCCAATCTGGAGGAAACCGCGCAGCGCACCTAGCGTCGGATTTTTTTTCAACACATGGATCGGAAGTCAATGTATCCGTTCGATAACTATTGGTGTCGTCCTATACCATCATGTTTTTATCATTTTGGTTTTTATGTGTGTGTATGTGTGTCTTGGTGCTCCTGCCTAACTCCTGTTATCCGGTCTGGCTCTCTGGCGCCTCGTTTTTGAGAATAATTTCGTTTCGGCGCCCGACGCAATTCATTAAAACGGCATCATCTCGGTGCTATCGCCTTATTATTACTTCTTCCTCCGTTCTGAACTTTTTCCGAAGAAGCTAATTTTTTGTGTTTTTTTTTTGCTTGTGCGAAAAAAAATATAAATCACGGTCAACTTTTTGAACCAAAAAAAAACAAGGTTATATTTGTCAAATTGGTGATAAATAGCCCGAGGCGAGACCAAAAGAAAAAAAAACGGGAAGCTAGAGAGCGGGAAATTAGAGGAGCGATTTTCGGGCGTTTTGGGAGCAAGTTTGGTGAGCAACACTTACTTGTCGCTTAAATGGCCACAGTACACACAATTGAACATTTGCTAAAGAGCACGATTGTGCAGAATAACAACTCAATTGATACCTCGGTTTCGGACCAATCAGATTCGAGTGAAACTATTGTGATAGAGAGGAGCAGCCCCGGCCTCATGTGGAACGGAGTTCAAAATACCGGATTTCCGGTCGACGCGAACCGGTTGGCAAGTATGGCTAACGCGATTGCCAATGATGTTGCCAATGTTGCCCAACACCAGCAACAACAACAAATGCAACAGCAGCAGCAACAAATGCCACAAAATTCTGTTGCTTTGCCACAAAATGTTGTCGACCAGCTGGACAGTCGATCGACAAACTCGTCGAGTGAAAATTCCGTCGAAAATTGCTCTTTTGACGATATTATGGAGGCTAACGGCGCACGGCGCAAACAGAGACGATTTCGAACGACTTTTACGGCTTTTCAACTTGAAGAACTCGAACGAACATTCACCAAAACACACTATCCGGATGTTTTTACGAGGTAAATATTGTTTTAAAGCTCCTTTGACATTATTGTGCAAACTTGAGAAATCTAGAGAAATAAACAATTTTTTAGAGAAGAATTAGCTGCTCGAATCGATCTGACAGAAGCACGCGTTCAAGTTTGGTTTCAAAATCGTCGCGCCAAATGGCGCAAGCGTGAAAAACATTTGAAGGTAAGATTATTGTAAAAATATGATCAGATATTCAGGAAAACCAAGAAAATTAAACTTAAACATGCGTTTTAAAACCCGTAAATTAAAAAAAACACCAAGATTTAAAATTGTCTGGTAAAATGGACCAAAAAGGGGAAAAAGACAGAATAAAAAGGGGAAAAAGACAGAATAAAAAAGGGAAAACCGACCATTATCGACCATTGATAAAAACTTTACCATAAAAAAATTCGTTCTTTGTCGAACCTTTATTTATATGAAATATCTATACATATCTATGTATAGAAAAATTACTTCTGTAAAACTGGTCCGCAGCATACAAGTTTTTTAATAAAAATACGCAATTAAAATTACCATTTCCCATGTTGCCGAAACATATTTATCCTATAATATGTATATACAACCATAAAGTACACCATTCTGTATGAAATATATTCCGCCTATATGATGGAAATAGAGGAAAAAAACGTGTAAAAATAAAACATTAATTATCGTATATCTATGAATCATAGACTATGATGTTCTAATTGGCTCAATTTTGGAGTAAAATAGCTACACAATTACATATTTTACGAAAAAAAGAAAACCCATTAAGCCGTACAGTGAAGCTTGAATTTTTCTTTTATTAATTTACCGTTTAGAATTAAGATCGACAACTTTATATTAATTGAAAGATAAGACGGTTGAACATATTTTTCCACAAAAAAATTTTAACGTACGATTGGGATAGTGCCAAATTGTATAATTAAATATATCATCAAATAGAAAAAAAATTATGGGTTGTCTCTGAAAATTTATGACAACACTTTCATGTTATTTTACGTCATTCCTATAAAAGGGATCACTTTGCACATCGGGACAATTTGATCACAATTACGTACAATTGTAAAGTGTCAAACCTTTTTGTTCGAGTTTTCCTACTTTGGTGCATTGTTTGGTGTTTTTTTTCTTTTCTTGGCCATATTTATAAGTTTCATGTATTTTTTTTTTGTTAGGATATGTTTTGGATTTCTTTAAAATGTAGTTTTTAGTTTTTTCAACGTTTTTAGTTATTTCATGATTTAACATTTATAATTTAGACAATGATGCCGTCGGTTCTTCCAACGCTTCCGACGGGAATCGCGCCGTTTATCGATCCCATGATTTTGTCCCGTCTTCCCTTATTCAACAACCCGACCGCGTCTTTAACGAGTCCCGCACTCGCCCAAAGCAATTACCTTCCCAAAAACTTTCTGCCAATTTACCGCAACAATCTATTATCACAGGTAAATTTCCTCGCAATCCGATCTGCACCATATTTGCCCCGAGGCATCCGAAAATCGGATTTTGAACAACTTTTAAGAAACCAATTTTAATCCATTGAACTAAGATCCATTAAAGTAGCTTCAAGTAGGTTTTAATTAGCCCCACAGCATGACAACGATTAAATTAATTTCGACATTGTATTTTTTTTTATAATTATTTATTAACATTTAAAAAAGAACAAAAAAAGATGAGTAAAATATTGTCGAAGTTATTTAGACAGGGTTAAATTTAAGACTTTGTAAAAAGTTCATCCCATTGTGTGACCTTTTAGGTTCATATGTTCAAAAAAAAATAATTTTGAGTTTTTAGAGGTAGTAAATCTATTAGACTTTGCCACAGGCGATGTGGTTTTACTTTGATCTTTTTTCGCGTTAATTTGATCTATTAAGAAAACGCGGTTTTTTTCGCACACATTCCACTCATGTGTTATATCTCATTTTTATAACAATTCTTTTTTAAAATAACTCATTTCTTCACGGCCTATAAATTAGTATATCAATCTATACTGAAAAATTTTTTTATCAAATATGAGTTTTTCGACGTCTCTAAGGCTTTCAAAAACATTTTTGAAAAGTATTCACACAAACGAATGACCTTTAATTAAATTATTAACTTTTAAATTATACATTATGTTTAAATTATACATTATAAATTATAATTTATAATACAAAATAAGAGATAAATTACCATAATTTCAATTTCCTAACTCCCAACAAAAAGTACACAAATTTTTTTGTGGCGATTTTGTCCGGTAGTAAAGTGCTTACTGTGCCTGAAGGCAAAGGCTCGAGACTTGAGCGGTGTGGTTACTTTGATCTAATTTGATCTATTAAGAAACTGAAAATGATGCGGTTTTTGGCATCAGGCACCCTCCCCCGTCACTAAACAAAACACAAAGAGAGATATAAAGACGATCTGACGTTGAAATTGTAATTAGGCACGATAATTAATGGCCCCCGTTCCCCCTTAATCCTGATCATTCGCCCCTTGATTAATGATAATTTGTTGATCGTTCATCACTTTCACTGTCGCGTGGGGCGGGGCGAGGAGCGGGCCCGCTTTTGAAATTAATTTTATTTTTAACACATTTCACGGGCAGAGGTACCTGAATAGAGTGTGCTCAATGTCCCAAACCCACTTCAATTAATCAAATCAACTTTTTTTGTCGTATCAATTATTTATTTTCCGGAGTTCATTGCCCCTCAGGGCAAATTTGCGCACGCTTTGCCATTCTTATTAATTTTCGGGATACATCTCGCTGCAAATGGTCTATTAATACCCTATAACTTATCACTTGCTTATAGGCTATAACGGAAATTTCAGCTACTATACATTTTTTTAATTTCGTGGATTAAATTTGGTATCATTTTTTGTGTTAAAAATCACTATTTTTCTAAATTTATTTTCCTTCAGGTTTTCCCTGGATGTCGCACTGACAGCAGCCAGTTACCAAACTAGATGAAACCATACGAAAAAAATCTACGCGAAAAAATCTTCCCCGCACAACAAAATCCCAAAAAAAAAAATGCAAGAATTCAACCAATCAGCTGCTGGTAATTTATCGTACAAGACTGGTTCCTGCGTCCCCAAAAAACATAAATTAAAAAAGCAAAATGTGATTGCCACATTCAACGCCTACCTAGTTCTGTTAACAAAGTACAATTATCTGACCACGTTTTGAGCAGTAATGGTGTTAACACAACGATATACCCTGTGTCTGCGCTATAATTGCTACGGTTTAAACAATTTTGGGTTACAAAAAATAATTCCGACATCATAGCGACACTTGAAGCGCTGTCACACGGTAACTTGCTCGGTCATGTTAAATGTTCCAAAAACATATTTTATTGTTGTTAAGGCTCTTCAATTCGAACTTAACCCTTTAGGTTATCGGTCTTTAATTAAAAGGAACACTTTTCTCCGCAACATATAATTAACCTAATCGAGCACATTTCTTATTCTTTAGTTATTTCATTCTTACTTACACATAGACTCAAAAATATACAAACTGGCTCTCAGTTTAAACTCCGCTAAGTGGCGCAACACGATTGCATTAATTTACTGCTGGTCTATTCCCTCTTTTTTTCTAATTGCAACATAAAAAAATTTTGTTGGTTAGCGGTATGTCCACAAGTCTAACAGCAGTCAATATATATATACAGTCCCTACCTCAAAATCGTTACGATTTGTGGTTCGAAAAATCGTAACGATTTTGAATCATGACGTCATTTCGTAACGATTTTGAGTAAGGAGTGTACTTTAATTCGAAGAATATCTAGTTTATAATCATATCAGTTTTGTGGGTATGATATTCTAAAAGAAATATTCAGAATATAAAAATTAGTGGGTGTCGTTTGAGAGTAGGCACTATAGCCTATAGGTACCACCATAGTCTATAGGTACTACCATTTTATGTGTAAATTAAAGTAAGTTTTACAAGATAAGATATGTGTTGAAATATATTTTGCTTTTATAAAATAGGAACTTTCTTTCACTTGTTTTTTTTGCTTTATAATAATATGCTCTGTATGTATATATAAGTATTATAATCATTATGCGTGAAAAATGATATTTGCACAATACTGCTCACCATACTTTTATTTGTACCTTTAATTTATGTTACGTTTTTTTCTGCAAGTGCGTAATAAATAGTTCAATACATCAAACCTCGTGTTTTCGATTTACGAAGTCAACAACTTTTTTATGTCCAACTTTTGATTTTCAGTAAAAATTTAGCGGGCGCTTCCAACCTAATTGTCCGCGCAACAAAAAAGGGAGAAATTCTTATTTGTTTTTTTCTTGTTGCTCTGGTAACGCTTAGACAACTAAGGTGTTACGTGGACAATAAAAATTGAAAACTCCTCAATGAGGAGTCCTCATGGTGATAAAGTTGAAACCACAGAAAAAAACACTGCAAAAATTCAACCAATCAGCCGCTTTATCGTACGTACGCGTACAAGACTGTAAAAAGTTAGTACGCGTAATTTCCGTTTCGATCAAAAATTGATTTCTCCAGAAGTCTAAAGTTACTGAATGATGCGTTGGTCTTATTTCCCACTAAACTATACACACAAATATTTAACCAAACTACAAATTGCTGGTTCCATTTCGAATAAACTAAATTAATTTTCAATTAGACTTAAGAATATATCCTGTATCGAATAATATCCTTATATGGCCAGCATTTTGATGTAATTTAGTTTTGTTGGCCACAGCTGCTACCGGCACCGGGAGACTGGTTGACCGCGGTTCTTTTACCCAAACACCTTTTTTGGTGAAACTTGTTGTATGGAAGGCTTTTATTGATAAATTCTTCAAAAATTTTTTTTTTTGTTTTAATTCTCTTCCAACTCAATCCACGCGGTGTCTCAATCCATTGACAAACATTGCCAGTTATCTTCTTTTGTGTGGCTTGGGACACCACGTGGATTTAGCTGGAAGAGATATTAAAAGAACACTTCGTTCTATTTTTACAGTTGTTATTCTCATTAGAGGTACTTTTGATTCTAAAAAATAGCACTCCTAATGAAGTAAATCTCCCTAAAAACTTATACTATATGGACCATAGAATATGGTCATTTGGTACAGTTTTGAGACATTTTCAATGAAACATGCCAATCAACGATCCGTTAAAAGTCTAGTTTTTCGTCTCGACAAAGTTCGTCCTCAAATTGGTCCTGTAAATTTAACCGGAAATTTCCATGCTTGAAAACTAAACTAATTAACAATTTTATTTTACTTTGAAGAATGTAACATCCGGTCAGTTAATTTTTCCATATTTAACTCCCAATCATTTTTACCTTACTTCTTGTAGCTACATGTAGAGCCTATAAGGAAATTTTGAAAAATAGCTTTTTAGTCGGTTGGGTTGTCTCTATTAGACCTTAAAGTTTTTCTGACTCCTTAATCAATGATTAATAATCATTTAATGATTAAAAATCTAATAGTTTTCCCAAGCTAAAGTATCTACACAGCAATGTTTGTAATATAAATGAGGACTTAATTTTATCAATATTCAATTTAATTTCATTGGTTTATTCGGCCCGTTGCATCATTTGACAGAACAAAGTTAGGTCAAAAAGTTGTTCAGATAGACTGTTCCACAGTGGTTCCACAGAGTCTCTGGAATTTTACCATCAACGATTTTTTTCCAACCAATCCCAAATGATGTCTGTACAAAATTTCCGGTAATTCAAATCATTTATTACACCCCTTAACCAATTATATTACCAACAGTTATCTTGACAATTTTGGGTTATCTTAACAATTTTTCGGCCTAAACGTATAGCCATTTTTGCCCACCCAATTATCATAACAATCGCTCTACCCAGTTATTTTAGCAGTTTTCCTTTATCTTAACACTTTTCCGTTATCTTAACAGCTTTCCGTTATCTTAACAATTTTCCGTTATCTTAGCAGTTTCCGTTATCTTAACAGTTTTTCGGGCATTTTTGTTTTGATATCAATAAATTTAACAAATGATCTCTTATAGTCTCACCGTGAGACTCTCACGAATACAGAAAATATATTATAATTGAACGTTTTATTCCAGATATTGTGCCTTTCGGCATTCTCAGTGGAAGGTGTTTTTGCGACTAAAAGTTTATTAGTATCAAAACAATACAAATGTAAAATGTTCTAAAAGTTTTAGAACATTTTACACAAAATCGTTGATTATAATACAATGCGTCAAATAATTATAGAACGGGCACCTAACTTTGTGAGCAAGATTGTCCAGCAGCTTATTCGTTCTTAATAACGCAAAAATTTGTGTTTGGGCGGCCGATAATCCTAATAAGGACGCTTTTTGTACGGTAAAATTGAGACATTTATTGAAAAAAATAATTGATATACAGTCCTTAACCATTTATCGGACGTTTTGGGTTCTCGAAAATAGAATGACCCCATTTTGGCCAAAAAAGCGTCCGATAAATGAGTAAACGTCCGATAAATGAGTAAGCGTCCGATAAATCAGCGTCCGATAAATGGTGAAGGACTGTATGTGTATTAAAATGGCTTATTTAAGTGTAAAATATTGTCATTACAGTCCCTACGGTAGGGACCCTACCTAGTTAACGGGTATCGTAAAATCTTTAATATGTACCGGTTAGGTACAGTAAGTAAGGGGCTGGGTATTCCCCCAGTGGGAATCTAAACCACGTTTGTCGAGATAAAAAATAGAAAATAGAAATGGTTCTGAGCTGGCCTCTGAAGCCCAAAAATAAAAATGAGCTGCCCGAGCTAGCCCGTCGGACTCTAAAATTAAACTCATGTTACTTGAACTGGCGGCCAGTTCAGCTGTCGAGCTGGGAAGGCCAGCTGGCTGTTACCGGGCCCTGGACATTAAGCCAACAACACATCAGGGATGCGCCTTATAACCCGTCAGAGGGAGGGCTACAAACTGGCGGGCAAACAAATTTAGTGTGTTTTATCGATTGAGCACAAATTTGGCGAAAAAAAAATATTTTTACCAAAACTAAACCGACCGGTATCTCGAAAACCAGTGGTCCAAAAATATTTTTATGCACTTTTTTGGAATCCCCGAGACCAGCTCTATCAACTGAGGGTTTTTCATTTTTTTGCCCGCCAGTTCGATTCCTCCCGTCACAGGCCTAAAGGCTAAAGCGATGATACACGCCATATACATGTATATATATTTCGTCAAGTCAATTTTGACATTAATACAGCGGATACAATTTTGAAAATTACCGTCCCAAAAATATCAAAAAAGTGCCGTCTCGCCCCAGCGAACAATGAGTCTCTTTAATACACTGATGCTGTAACTATATATGAATCAATAAAAAAATTTAGATATGGTAACTAACTAAAACATTTATTCTATAGGGGTATTCACAAAGACCTATGTAGACTATGGTATTTTTACGAATTGTTAAACAATTTGTAAATATGTTTTTTACATAGCATATGTAGCATATGTAACGTTATAATACATGTATAATCCCGGGCTTAGGAATTTTCCGCTTTCCTTGTCTCTTCGCGTCATACAGGTTTATGTTAATTGTTACACAATTTTATGTACACCACCTGCGCTGTTATGTTACCACAAGAAAACCGAAAAAAAATGGTAACATAACGGAATTTTGGTAACATAANTCTTCCACTGGTAAATTTCCCGTCAAATTTCTATTTCCATGCTTGAAAACTAAACTAATTAACAATTTTATTTTACTTTGAAGAATGTAACATCCGGTCAGTTAATTTTTCCATATTTAACTCCCAATCATTTTTACCTTACTTCTTGTAGCTACATGTAGAGCCTATAAGAGAATTTTGAAAAATAGCTTTTTAGTCGGTTAGGTTGTCTATAATAACGGCAAAACGGACGCTGTCCCTTTTTTGTGTTTGGGCGGCCGATTATCCCAATAAGGACGCTTTTTGTACGGTAGAATTGAGACATTTATTCAAAAAAATAATTGATATACAGTCCTTGATTCCATAAGGGGCACTTCCATTACGGCCGTTTATCCCATAACGGCCGCTTTTTTCCTCCAAAAAGTGATTATCCCATAACGGCCGTTTTTTATTAACTCATTGAAAAATAAGGCATTTCAATGCAAGTGTCAGAAATTAACTATTATAATACAAAACTAGCACATAAATCATTACGAATAAGTCGTAAAATAAACATTAATAAATTAAATAGGCCATTTTATTTCAATTTTTCCCCAATTAACCTCATTAGGGGCCTAATTCCATAACGGCCGTTTACCCCATAACGGCCGCTTTTTTCGAGAACCGAAAACGGCCGTTATGGAATCAAGGACTGTACTATTTATAACCATTTATCGGGCGTTTTCGGTTCTCGAAAATAGAATCACCCCATTTTGACCAAAAAAGCGTCCGATAAATGAGTAAGCCTCCGATAAATGAGTAAGCGTCCGATAAATGAGCGTGCGATAAATGGTGAAGGACTGTATGTGTATTAAAATGGCTTATTTAAGTGTAAAATATTGTCATTACAGTCCCTACCTAGTTAACGGGTATCGTAAAATCTTTAATATGTACCGGTTACGTACAGTAAGTAAGGGGCTGGGGATTCCCCCAGTGGGAATCTAAACCACGTTTGTCGAGATAAAAAATAGAAATTGTTCTCAGCTGGCCTCTGAAGCCCAAAAATAAAAATGAGCTGCCCGAGCTAGCCCGTCGGACTCTAAAATTAAACTCATATTACTTGAACTGGCGGCGGAACTGGTGTCGAGCGCTGGACATTAAGCCAACACATCAGGGATGCGCCTTATAACCCGTCAGAGGCCTAAAGGCTAAAGCGATGATTCACGCCATATACATGTATATATATATTTCGTCAAGTCAATTTTGACATTAATACAGCGGATACAATTTCGAAAATTACCGTCCCAAAAATATCAAAAAAGTGTCGTCTCACCCCAGCGAACAATGAGTCTCTTTAATACACTGATGCTGTAACTATATATGAATCAATAAAAAATTTTAGATATGGTAACCAACATTTATTCTATAGGGGTATTCACAAAGACCTATGTAGACTATAGTATTTTTACGAATTGTTAAACAATTTGTAAATATGTTTTTTTACATAGCATATGTAGCATATGTAACGTTATAATACATGTATAATCCCGGGCTTAGGAATTTTCCGCTTTCCTTGTCTCTTCGCGTCATACAGGTTTATGTTAATTGTTACACAATTTTATGTACGCGAAAACACGTTTTCTCTTACATGTTTCTTCAAATTGTATATAGACTATTTTTATGTTACAAGTGTCAACAACGATATGTTTAAATATTTGTACTTTATTTGTACTTGACAAGTACTGTTATGGAAAATAGGAGCCTTGTCACAGAGCTCGGCATAATTCAGAAAACATGAGCTGGCTTGTCGATATCAAAAATTGACTGTGGTACTGGGAAACTTTTCATATCGACGTACTGTTTTTGGGTAGCTCGCTACCCATTTTTTTTTCAAAAATCATACCGTGTGCGGTAATTAATGTACAGTCCTTACTCCCATAAGGGACTTTTCGGTTCTCGAAAAAAGCGGATAAACGTTATCGCCCTCAAAGCCCATGAGTCATGGCCTCATACCGTATGGCCTATACGTAGGACCGCCACCTGGGACCACACCTACAACCGGTTGGTTAAACCATATTCAATAAGTAACGAAATGCGGTTTTAGGCGCATTTATTTATAACTATATACCGATAAACTTATTAGATTCTAAGACATTTTTATATATCTATTTATATGTAACGGAAAAATATATTATTTCAAAATCTTTAACCGCGGCTAAAAAACAACCGGTTACAATTTTTTGTTGGTTCTTTGTCTGAGTCGACTAATTAGAGTATGCCTGTTCGAATGATACCCAATTTGATGATTTTACAACAACTTTAATTTTCAACCGCGTGGTTAACCACTTGCCAAACCCGTCCAAGAGGAGTTTTTTGTACGATTAAGTCGGCCTTGATCACGAGATTTCAGAAATTATGTAAAAAAAGTGAGAAAAGATAAAACCGTGACCAAAACTAGAAAAAAACGTTATTTTTCCAGTTTTTGGTGGTTAACTATTAACCGGTTGGCAGTAGACACTTCTAAGGTTCACCACGGGATGCGCCGTATTGGGTTTCCATATATATCTGAAAATCAAGCATTTTTAAACACTTCAAAAATCGGGTCAAAATCTCAGGTGGCTGTCCTACCTATACGCTCTTATGTTGTTTCTCGTTATCGCGCATATTTTACGTTTGTTCTGTTATTATTAAACCCAGCACCGTTTCTGTAACCCCATGAATCATGGGGTTAATCTGTGATAAATTTGTATTAAAATGGTTTATTAATTTATTTGAATTATTAATATTGTACGAGAAGTTTGGATCGGCTGTGACACACTGTGTGCCACAAAAACGGTGCCGGGTTAAAAGAACAAACGTAAAAATACGCAAGATAATGGGAAACAATATAAGAGCGTATGGGACATACCGTATGGGGTGTTAAGNAAAAAAGCGGCCGAAATGAGCGCATAGTGAAAAGGGATGAGAAATGGGTGCCACCATTTGGGTCTCGAAATATGTTCTCTGGCTAAAATTCAATTACACTTTTGCCTAATTGTAGCTGTTTGATACATACTAGGGCTATGTAACAAAAATATTTTCCACTCTAAATTAAACGTAGAAACCGATTTTCGACCTTAAAAAAAATACGAATTGCATGTTTAAAAGTTATGAAGCTCTAAAGTTAAAAAATGTCTGATTTTTTTCAGACTTTTCGACGAAACGTTTTAATTTAGATATGAAAATAAAATATTTTTTGACCTCTAAACACATCAATGAAAAGCTGATGAACACCGCATAATTTTGCGATGTTAAAAAATTCGAGTGGTTAAATTCGTTTGATCTCACGGCTTCGTTGAAAATTTGGTACAAATATTTGTACCAACAGCCCGCACGGGGGTCGCGATAGCCAGCCCGCAGGAGTTAAGTTACATACATATTTATGTCGTGACTCGTATTATATATTTAAAATTGGTTAAAACAGGTGGGTTATACTGTATAAATTATACAACATTCTCTGTAAAAAGTGTAAATTCGTCCTCGTTTAGTTTGTCCAATAAAATGTCAAGACAACATGTTAATTGTTGACAACTTCTACCATACGTAATGAAAAGAACACAAAAATAAGTTTTATACCCAAATTGGCAGTCCAATTTGAAAGTGATTTGTGGACACATTTTCTTGTATGAATATTTTACATACCGTATGTACAATTCTCCAAATGTATGTAGTGAGTTCTAGAATTTTTTGAAAAATATGACCTTCAAAAAATTTAGTTTGCCATACATTTTGAGAATTTTATTTTTAAACATTTTCTCACTAACTTTTTAAGTTCTACAGTCCCCCTCATGATAAGGGTCACCTTGGCGCGCTTTCTCATAATAAGGGCCACTTTCTCATGATAAGGGCCACTTTTTGACGAAAAAGTTTTTTTCTCATAATAAGGGCCAAAATAGGCATTTGTAGCCCATAAATGGGTATTTATCTCTCATAATAGGGGCTATTATTAGTGAAAATATTTGTTTACTCATAATAGGAGCCTAAATGCGGTATGAAGGGTGGCCCTTATTATGAGAGATTTGAGTTTTTGTCTGATAGTCTGCCAAAGTCTGAACAAATTGTCCAAAAAAATTGCAGGATATTCTTAATATACTAAATACACTTTACTAACCTCCACATGGGAACACAAAAATATAAAAAGTAAAAAAATACATAAAAAATTGAGTGAATTACTAACCAGACTATCTGAAAAAAATCAACTTGCTCATACTAAGGGCCGCCATTTCTCATAAGGGCAACCATTTCTCATAATAAGGGCCACGGTGGGCCCGGCCACCCATAACAAGGGCCACTTTTTCAGGAGACAATAGTGGCCCTTATCATGAGGGAGGAGTGTATAATTTGGCAAAATTAGATGTTTATTAAATGTACCCTATTAACCCAAAATGATTAAAGGACCGTTTTGGAGAAAAAAAA
>SCLG01000476.1:11086-34477 GCA_004367875.1 Oikopleura albicans | reverse complement strand
ATTTATATCTACATGTACCTACACTGCCTCTCAGTGATGGACGGCTCCGCTTTTGAGTGATTTTTGAGCGAACTAACGGTTTGGTGAGCAACGTTGGATTACACTGCACCGCGGCCGTGTTAGGAGCCGTACATCACTGTGAGGCACCGTAACTTACCTGCCATGCATGATTAAAATTTCCGGTTTCTATTTCGATTTGCGGCTAAATTTGCTTATGCAATAATGACATTCCATGCAAAAGGGTAGTTGCAGTGAACTTGATATTTGATTACAAAAAGAAAGATATTACAGTCCCTAACCATTTATCGGACGCTCATTTATCGGACGCTTTTTTGGCGAAAATGGGGTCATTCTAATAAAAAAATGACCTCTTTTGTGACGATGCTCATTTATCGGACGCTATTTTCGAGAACCGAAAACGTCCGATAAATGGTTAAGGACTGTACTTTAATTTAGTAATCACTTTAATTTAGTCAAAAAAAAACCCCCATAATTTACGAACATGATTTGCAACCGCTTTTTCGCGGGACATCCCGTTTAAAATCGGAAAGTACTCCGGTATCGAGAAATTCTGATCAATTCGGGCCAAGAAAAACGATTCATAAGTCCTATTTTTAAATCATACAACTTCCAATCATGGCAACGTTTGACATACAGTCCGTACCAGTGTTCGAAAACTCAGATGCGGATGGGCGGTAGGTGGTCGACCATCCGACTACCGCCCATCCCGGATGGTCGAGACTTCGAACCCTGGTCTGCACTGCATTGTAACGTTTAAAAATACAATGTTGGAGGAAACACTTTTTTTCGGAAGGGATCATCTGCATTTTGGTATTAATTAGTATGTAACATATGATATGGTCATTTTTTGTCCGTTTTATTAAAATTGGTTGAGTAATTAATGCGTTAAATAATACTGGATTGTCTGGTGAACAAAAGAAAAAGAACACGAGGGGTTGAGAAGGCGACTGATAGGACGGAAATTAGAAAGAAGTACAGAAAGAAGTGTGTGTAAGTCTACAGTGTGCCTAAATGCATAACAGTGGCGACACATTTTAGTACTAAATTTTGAGCATCAAAAGCAGTCAACTAGAGCCCATTTAGAGCATAGGTTTTATTAGTACATAACAAACTGTCTAAAGATTTTTTTTTCACAAAAAATGAGTTGTTGAATCAACCAATCACAAAGCTGTCCACAAAAAGTGGATAAGCAACTGGGCCGATAACAAGAATCACAGGCGCAAAAGCGTTTCTGATTAATTTCTCTTTAAAAAATGTTACGTTTTGAGTCATGATGTCATTTTGTCACGATTTTAGAACTGTAAATAATGACTGTAATAATACAATGAGTTACTTTTATATAGCTGAAATCTTGCTCCGTTAAACTTACCTTCAAATCACCTTCAAAAGGACTTCATGACGCATTATATTTAATATATATTTAATAGACAACTTTAATCCTAAAACTTAACAAGGACCCAGTGAAAATGTCACAGAGCAAGAATAAAATGAGCAGCCCTTCACTTGACGAAAGCGACCCTTATATCCCGCCCCTGTTCTCAGAACTTAACAGATCAAGAATTCGATATAGTAACGTTATTGGTGTTAAAATAAATCTTATGAAACTAATAAATCTGCATTTGTAAGTTAAAAACGGTACAGTCCTTAGACTCATTATGAACGTTCTGGAAAATACATACCATCAAGGCTACACTGCCCTAAAGTGGTCATTGTATACTTTATCGGTACAAAGGCGTCTATAAAGGGAATAACGACTGCATGTTAATTTAACTGACTGCCAAACAAATAAGTCAGAAATTGTGTACCAAAATTAAATTTTCGAGTGACATTTTTTGCCTAGATCACTTTTTAGGAGAACGCAAAATTGAAAAGGTGCCATTTAAACAGTCTGCCGCGCAATTTTTTGATTGCTGGCCTGAAAGTACCGGAAAACAGGTTAAATTTGGTTAAATATTAACTTTAGTTAACTCTAGCCAATTTACTTTTCCTGGAGACTCGTATAACGTTTCAATAAGCTACAGTCAGGGATCTCTCGATGTGCACCTATTTTATGTAAATATCTCCTCATACGGACGTTTTACAGAAAGACCCTTTTCAGAAAATCCTTCTAAATATAATTTGGAAGTTTTTTTTTCGAAAAAGGCCTACAGACATCTGAAAAGCGTGCACATTAAGAGTTTTTCACCTACAATTGGTCACATCGAGATACCCCTGTACAGGAATTATTTTACGAAAATATAACCAAAAAGGGATTCAAAAAATACAATTGTATTCTTGTCCAACTATGATCGACCGGTGTTCATGTTTTGATACTGTTTTACTGTCACATCCACAATGCTAATCATAATGATAAAATATGATTGCTAAAGACTGATTTTTGTCTCTAATTTTTGGCTCCTTTTTCACGAAATGGTTTGTTTTCTATTTTGTGTCATTCTGAAATTTTTCGATCATTTGATAGGTTTCTGAATAAACTAGATACGCTAAGATCGCTGTCGGCAAATCGATTCATAATTTGACACAATGAATTAACAAGATTAGGCACAAAGATGAGCTTAAAGAGTGGCCGAACTGTATAATATCATCAATTACAGATAGATAAGTAAATTAGACAAAAGGTGAACTTCAAAAAAAAATATCATTTGAAAGGGGACCTAAATTGGTCAAACATAATCACACTGTGCAAAATAGTACAAACTGAATAACTTGTAATAGGAATAAATGAGTAAAAAAAGAAGGCTTAACCGATCTTTCGGAAATTTTCACTTTGTTCGGATTATTCATTTGTGAAAGCGTATTTGATAACACCTAACCTACTTTGTACTCCTTAGGCTGTACAAAAATATTACCCATGAAATATAAAATAAAATTCAACGCTTTCCTCGAATTGGACAAGTGCCTAGGCTTGGCGGGACACAATGCTGCTTTCCATAACCCTGTAGCGGTTATTTAAATCTCGAACGGGACCTTAGGAATTAAATGATATGGATATAACGCGCTCTAAACAGGGTTGATTATGTTTTGTCCAACTTTATCTCGTAGACATTTTTTGAAATATTTTTTGATCGGCCTGATTAAGCCTTTTTTGTCGGACAGTCCGACTCGGACTACGTTTTTTCCGTCCTACTTTTTCAAGTCGGCATCAAGTATTCCTTCTGAAGAGTGTAGTGAAGTAGTGAAATGTAGAAGTAATGAAAATGAAAGGCTTTTAAACTATAGTCTAATTCCATATTTATATTCGGATTAAACCGATAAAATATCGAAAACCACGTGACTTTCAGAGTATAAGATTTTGTGAGCATATATATATATATATAGATATTAATATTATATTAAAATCACCGGTTTATACAACGAAAATAATCATAAATGTTTTGCCAACCATTTTTTAAGTTAAAAAAAAACGGTGCCGTGTACGCATTACTTTTGATTTTAGTTAAACTTTGACTATCACCGGATCCCGTACAATAGGGGAATATCCCCATCTATGAATAAGCCATTTCCCATTTAAACCGGTGCGTTTAAGTTATTTGGTCCATCCAGCAAATTTTCTAATTAATTAGAACAAAAATCGTACGAAACATTGTATTGATATTTAAAAAAAAATACGAATTTACACATATGTCAATTTACATAGTTTCAACAGCTATTACGGTCCGTCACTTCTAGGGCACTGGCTTAATCGGCATAATAACAAATTGTTAGAATTGTTTCTCCCAATTGACCATTTCCGGCAATCAAAGAGTAGCATTCCAGGTTATTTGACATTTAGATACTTTTAAAATTGGGAGATTTTGACCTTTTTGTGCAAAAACAAAGTAGACGTTGCTGAAAATATCATATACAGAGCATTTCGCTTCTTTTCAATATGAAAAACGAATTTAAAATAAAAAAATGTTTTAGCGCTAGATTGCATTTTTAGTAAAGTTATCATGTCACCAGATATCATCGAGCTAAAAACAATATTCTCTCTAGCGCCAAAACGTATAGACTTTATTTTATTCAATTCAAAGTCATTCGAAAATCATTGCCCTGAAGATATTTAAGTTAAAAAAATGTCTATGTTTAGTTACAAAGAGGGGTGATATAATATCAGCGTCACAAAACTGATTTGACGTTAAAAATTCACAAAGAGCATATAAAGCCAAAATTGTTCCGCAAAAAGAAATGTACCCTAAAAAACTGAAGTCCGTTTTACGCCTTCACTGAGAGACCTTAGGACCACTCCCCTCTGTAGCAAGTCTGAAACCTCCTATCATATGATATACAAAATAAAACAAATCATTAACATTTAATTATCTAACAGTAAGTGTCGAATAAAATGGCCGTGTTTTTTTGTGGGATAATCAGGGAGCCCATTGTACAAAAATAATAAAGAAAAAATCCTGGTTTTAGTGAAGTGTTATTGCGACAGAATATATATATTTAATGTTCTAACTGTGTTAACCATGAACCAGGCGAACCGTTAACACACCGTTAATAACGGAAGGAAACAAGTGAAGTGATAGGAAAACGCCCGAGGGAAAGTTACTGAACTGTCGTCGAAAAACTATTTGAACGAAAAAACATATTACTAGACGGCGTTTAGGAACTTAAGCGTTTAAAAGGCATCACAAAAATTGGAGGCGGTCAACGTGAAGAAATTTTGTCAAAAACTAGATCATCACTTTTTAACATCCTTAACCAAATTATTACTTTTTTCAGCAATTTTAAATTTCAGCCAATTTTTCGTCAAAACAATATAACAATTTTCCTGGAAACTTCTTGACCGCAGTTTCGACAAAAACATCTTAAATAATTTTTTTTTGACAAAAACTAATTGAATGAATTATTCGTTAAAAACGTCACCGAAAATTTTCGGTAAAACTTCTTTGGTGATGTTTTCGTTGAAAAAGTTATTCGAAAATGTATTTTATTATTCCGTTTTTTTTTCTGAAAGTCGACTGTGAACTTTTTTCGGTTTTTAAGAAATATTTTTGAAAACCTTTTTGACAGCGCAATGTCTTAATAAAGGGCATTTTTCCAAGTATTGAATGATCCAGGTGACAAAAAAGTGGTAATAATAGAACTTATTCGGTATGGAACTCAACGTTACGTAATTCGGTAAAAACTTGAGAGGCGTTTTGAGCTGGTTGGTGTGACTGGAATGTCTTGTTGACTGAAAAACTGCTCCCATTCGGCGATTTGTTTTGCGAATTGCTCTTCCAATTCCTAAAACAAATAACAAAAATTCATAAAGCCCGTTTGAGTTCCTATAAAAACTGTGGTAAAATTTTCCCATGTATCCCAAAATTGTGAAAATTCCGGTCACTTTTTGGACCGGAATGTATGGTGATTATAAATTATCTTACTAAGTGCCGGGGGATAAGTATCTTTCCCCAAACCCTCCAAATCAGGACTCCTTTGACCACTTGTGGTGCTAAGCAGTGTTCCGAAAATGCGACGAACGCTACCGGCGGTCGTCGACACGACGTCCCGACCGCTACCGAAGTTTTGAGAATCATCGACGACCGACGACCGTCGCTAAATTTCAAGCATCGACGTCCGCGCGACGACCCCTACCGCTAAATTTCAGGCATCGACGTCCGCGCGACGAACGCTACCGCCAAATTTGGGGGTTTTCGGAACACTGGTGCTAAGAGAACGAAGATGATTTCTATAATAAACTAGCTAGAAGCTGTTGGGAAGGGTTGCCAGATCAACTTAGAATAAAGCATAAAAAGCAATGGAAACAGAAAATGGACGGCTAAATATATCTAGTGAAATAATATCGTTTTAAACACACCTGAATGATTTCGATTAAAGCAATGTATCGATACTTGTGAAAAGCGTTCGGGATGATAAAAAAAAAACGTCTACTAGCTTTGTATTAAGCATTTTAGGCTTTATACAAAACATTTGTTGAAAAAAATATATAAGTACGTCTTCGCCAAATAAGTTATTAATCATGTCATGTTTTTTTTCACTTTTTTGGCGAAGACATACTTATATATTTTTTCAACAAACTTTTATATAACCACACTAGGGTATTCGCAGCTTTCGAGTACAGCAATACCATACACATGAAAAAATAGGATAGTCATTTGTTATTAATTTTGATGAGATTTTGATAACAAAACCTTTTCAAATGAAAAAAAAAAGTTCCGTGTACCCTAAACCGTACCTATGTTGCATATTTTAATGGTCAAAAAATCAAAAGACGAATCGGATTAATACACCAACCACCTGCTTAAAGTAACACCAAAATGAACAAAAAAAAAACTGTTACTTTAAAAAGCAAAAAGTTTATTATTCAATATATACAGAGATCATTGAGCTGAAAGAGACATACTTCAATTGTTATTTCGTAGCCAGATAATATATATAACTTTTATATGATAAATATAACTTTTTATGCGATAAAAAGATTATTGCCAGTTCAAAGAACCGTAAAAAGTATATCGTTTATAACTCGCCTAATTGGTATCATTGATGTTAAAATGATACCAGATTATTACGATAAAAACTATATGTTGCTATTTCACTGATAACTTCTATCATTGAATTGGCTCCATATCTTGTAACGTAAAACGAAAATAGCAAAAAAAAAATGCTAAAAAATATATCAAAAATCACGTATGTTTCTGTATGACAGGGTGCGTAGCTATAACGTTAAGCTAAAAAAACTGACTTGACCTTAATTCAGCTTAAAACAAAACTAACTTCATCTTATAGTCACTTCACCCTATAAAAATCCAAAAAAGACAAGATTTGTTTAACTATAAAAATTTCAACTCGGAAATGTTTTTTTCAGTTAGTTTTTTTAAACAAATCTTACAAGACATTTTTTTTTGGATTTTTATTGGGAGAAGTGACCATAAGGTGAAGTTAAATTTTAAGCTGCATTAATGGCAAGCCAGTTTGTTTAGCTTGACCTTATAGCTACGCTCCCTGTCATGACATGTCATAGAATGACATCCCTGGTACAGCATGACATTATAACCGGTTTTTGTACGATTGTACAAGGGGTCTGGTTACAAGGTCAAGCCCCCAAAAAATGACTTGACCTTAATGCACTCCAAAAAATGACTTGACCTTAGTGCAAGAAAAAAGTCCAAAAAGAAATGATTTCTATAAAAAAATTATTACCCGTGTTTTACCCGTGTCGTTCTAAACGTATATGTCGAGTTCTAAATTTAAACCCAAAAAAAANTTTTCGAGAAATTGAGCAACATTTACCCCCTTAAAGTATTTAGTTCATATTAGGACGTTTTGGCGCGGACAGCAATTCTCCATTTTTGCGACATTTGTTTTATTTTGAAACCGTCGCTTTTTTAACGAAACTTTGTACAGGGCGATTATAAACTTGATACACTTAAAAATCACGTGACCTTATGATCATTTGCAAAATTAACCGCCAAAAAATGTTCAAAAAGCATGATTTTATAGAAAAAATGTGCCAGTGGGGGCATCGCGGGTTTTCGGAGAAAACGTTTTTCGGAGAAAGACCACTAGAGGTCCCTACGGAGGGGCCAGGGTTTTAAACATTTTTTTGTTCTTTTGTCCTTTATGGACACACGTCGGTTGTCGATTTTTGCAACCCTGGCCCCTCCTGAGGGGTCTCTAGTAGCCTTTCTCCGAAAAACGTTTTCTCCGAAAACCCTCGATGCACCAGTGGGTGTAGGTAAAATGTCAAACGCCCTGTACCTGGTATGTTAATGCTTTACACATGTAAGATTAAAATGTATGTCCAGTGAATGAAAATTCAGTAAATACGATATTTTACCTGATATTATTATCACATTTGGTATCGAGTTCTTGAATTTGTCTTTTATGTTTTTGTTCTTGTCGAGTTCGTTCATTCCGCACCCGTTTTTCCTCACTTGTCTTGAACTAAGGTTTTTTGTTAGAAAAATGGGGAAAAAGGTGCTTATGCACTGAATTGTGAAATAATCCAAGATTACCCCGTTTTTATCACAAATTTGTGAGTGTAAAATATTGATAAAAACCGTGTAATTTCAGAAGATCTTTTTCAGTGCTGGCATAAATAATTTAAAAATTGTCGATGATAATTTATAAAATTAAAAACACATAATTATTATTCTATTATATTTAATTTATATATTAAATTTGAAAATAGAGTCTATTTAATAGACTAGGATAGCTTAGGATAACACTACGGTGTGGTCCAACAATTTATCAGACATAAAACGCGTGTAAGGTCAAAGCGAACCGAACCTTTTTACAGGCACTTTTTTATGCAGAAACAATATAAAACTGCGTGCTGAAACCCTATAGCTGGGTCATTGTTGGACTACAGTATTCGCTTAAAGTAATACAGTCATTACTCTCAATACGGACCCTGTTTGGGAAAAAATGTCCCCAAAACAGTCGAAAAATGGCCACTTTATGGCAATACACACCCATACGGACGCTACTTTCGAGCATCAAAAACGTCCGTATGGGAAGCAAGGACTGTATTTAACTTTTTGCATAATAAGTTACACTAATCTTGTGAATTTTTCCGACATATTTTCCAGTAACACAAATCTTAGTTATGTATCTTTATACTAGTATGTTACGCACTGTTATCATGTCAATTTTTAAAATTTTACCTCTTTCATCTTTTCCAGTTCCTCTTTTACAGCTACATTTGGATTCTGGATTCGAATGGACTGCTTAAACATTGATTCGCGAGTTTTTGCTGAAAAATCAATTAAATCAATATTTACGTACATGTAGAGGGGTGTCACACTAGTTAACAACTTTTAAACTTACCATCATTTCTCTGCCATTTGGGAAGTCGTGCTTTTTCTGTTCTATGTCTCTCTTGAAGTGATTTTTGAAGGCGTTCGTTATGTCGATTAATTTGTTCCATTTCTTTATCGTGGCGCGCAATTAGAAGCATTTTTTGAAGCAGAAATTGATCTTTCAGTTGACTTCGCGCCACCTGGTGTTTTTCTTGAATGTGCATTTCTTCACGGTTCCAAATAGCGGACTCGCGCGCTCGAAGCATTTCCTAACAAAATCATAAATTTATAAAGAAAAACGGATGGGTGGTTAAAAGGTCGTGAACAAAAACATAAAAACAAAATTGTGGTTTCTATACCGATTTTAATTTTTGCTCCCTGGGAAGCCTATTATAAAGTCTATAAAAATAAACCCATAGCCTATGGCCCATAGGTATTACCCTACTCACGTCATGTGTTTTGGTAATAATTCATATCTTATAAAGACCTTGGTAGAGTTTTTAGGTCGCATACCCTATGAATTGTATGTCATACTTTGTCAAATTCAAAAAAAAACTAAATTGTCAAATTTTTAGTTCAATAATTTTTAAGTCAAATTAGAGCCAAATTTCGATTCAGGAAAACCACCTAAAAATATGATAACCTTTTTTTGAAAAAAATTCAAAAATACATGATTTCAGTAGAAAATGTGACAACCTTTTATTTTTCTATTTTTTTGAGCTTTGAAAAGTGAGAAAACCATGGTTTGGCCAAAATACCATAAGAATAAATTATCAAACCTTACAGCCCCTTTCCTAAAATTTATGTTTTCAGATGTTCGAACTGCTTTATAAGAATCGCAAAAAACCTGTTTTTGGACTAAGAAAGAGCGCTCAGTTTCGGCAACAGCTTTCTTTTGATCTTCGGCGAATTTGTTAATGGCTTCGTTGAGTTTGTCTTCTTGTTTTGCTTTAAAGGCGCCTTCTTTGTACTTTTGGTGAGAATCCAGTTGGGACTTGCGCGCTCGCAGCGTATTTTGACGCGCTTTGCGATCGGAAAATTGAGCCGACACTGTTTCACGGATAGCCATACAGACTATGCCCAAAAAACAAGAATACAATTTGAACAAATTGGAAATTGATTGAATTCCAATGAGGGATTGGTTATAAGTTGGGTGCCCGCAACCTTTAGGGATACTTTAAGCAATATAAAAAAAAAATCCATGATAGCCATCAGGTAGCATTTTCGATGATAGCCATCAGGTAGCAAATTTTCAAAAATTTGGAGTGGGCGAAAAAAAATCATTTTTTCGGATTTTTTTTGTCTCATTTTTACTCCGAACATGAAGTTTTATCAACTTCTGAGGTATATTTCAAGATTTCAATTTCCTGTTACATTTCATTAGCCATATTCGCGTAGGCGGGAACGGAAAACCTCAATTTTCGAAATATACCACCATTTTTTTTAGCTTTTATAAATGTATGGAACGAAAAAAAAAAATGTTATAATAATATATGTGATAGGAGATAGAAAATTATGGGGCAATAAAACGTGAAATTTTTATTTATGGTCTGGCTAGTTTCCTGCAAAAAAAAAATGATGCTACCCGTGTCTTGTCTTTTTAGTTCGGTTTGTGCTTCGCGATTGGTGTGACTAAAAGAGTCCAGTTCGCGACTTTGTTCCTTTTTCAGCGCGCCAATCATATCGCGCTGTTCTTTGGCTTGAAGTGCTTCCATTTTTTCAATTTTTGTTTTTTGTGATTTTTCAAGTTGATCAACTTTCTGCTGGTATGAGCGCAGAAGGTCCTGAAGGAAAAAAATTATATCTTTGTCAACAAATATAACCATGCGACAAGACTGTATTGCAAGCCTAAACCTCGTTTATTTTAAAACTTGTTTTTAACCAAGGGCTATTAAATTCTATCAAAAGTCGATTAGAAAACCTTGTTTTCACCCAATAAACATAATTTTCACTTGCTTGATATTTTTCATATCTTTGTATTCAGTAAAAACTGAAAGAAAAACTTACCCCTTGCTCTTTCTCCTGTCGCGTGACAAGTTGGTCGAGCTGATTGGTCAATTTCATATTTAGCGCGCTCATTTGGCGCTGCTCCTCAATTTGAAGTTTCCGCAGTTCTTGAAGTTCTTGTCGCCGTAAAACCCGTTTTTCCGTTTGACGCTCCATTTCCGCATCGCTCACTGTCACCGTCTAATAAAAATCGTTGATTTAAGCATGCGTTCTTGGGGAAAATTTGTTCACATTAAAGTGCAATTAATTAAGTGTCCAGCAAAAACTAATTCTTTCTTATTTTAAAATCTTACATAAAGTGGTTATAAGCTCAAAGTAAACAAAAATTTACTGGTCTTATAACCACGTCAAGAACTTCACTATTCCGAAATTAAAGAGACCATAAATTTTCATCAAAAAGTCCAGACCGCTCGTTAATAACGAGTCGTTATAAGCAGGGTCGTAAATATGCGTTGGGCGTAAGCCTCGCTATATTATAGCGGCTATAAGGTCTTCGAAAAAACCATAAGAACATAAATTCATTTGAAAAGACTATATTGTAAGACCATTTTAAACACCTAAAAAATCCGACCATGAGATCTTAGTACATGAAAAGTGTTGAAAAAGGCATGAATATATATATAAAAGGTGTACTCACCGAAGTAATGACTACTTCTTCGCCATCGACAATAAATTTTCGGGTTCTTTTCAGCGTCTTCTTCTGGCGTTTTGCTTTCTTAAAATTATGTTTACTAAGATATCAAAAAACGTCCAAATACCGTCCGCTATCCCCACTATCGGCATTTTATAATAAAAAAAAACTGGACATTTTTGATATTTGTACATTATTTTGTCTCTCTATCATGTTTTTCGCATTTAAAAATCACATGATCATTTTTGCAAAAACTGCACTAAATGAGGGTAGGGACGGAAATACATTTTCAACATGCTCAAGTAAATATTACCGTAATTATAATTTTGGGATACAGGGGGGTATGGTTATAAGGTCAAGCCCGAAAAAAATGACTTGACCTTAATGCACTTCAAAAAAAATGACTTGACCTTAATGCCATCTAAAAAATTTTTTCCTAATATTTGATTTTCGCGAAAAAATTATGGTCTTCANTAAATAATTGAAAGAAAAACTTACCCCTTGCTCTTTCTCCTGTCGCGTGACAAGTTGGTCGAGCTGATTGGTCAATTTCATATTTAGCGCGCTCATTTGGCGCTGCTCCTCAATTTGAAGTTTCCGCAGTTCTTGAAGTTCTTGTCGCCGTAAAACCCGTTTTTCCGTTTGACGCTCCATTTCCGCATCGCTCACTGTCACCGTCTAATAAAAAATCGTTGATTTAAGCATGCTTTCTGGTGGAAAATTTGTTCACATTAAAGTGCAATTAAGTGTCCAGCAAAAACATATACTTTGACGGGTTTTTTCTTTCACTATACAAACAATACTTTTTCAACTCCTCCTAGACGAAACAAGATATGAACTTAATTCCAACGGTAAACAACGCCCAAAGGATGGGCCTAGTGCGTACGGGGGGTCCCAAAACCATGAAATGTACCTTCCGGTTTTTATTACCGGTTAAAGTGGAAAATTGTCGGTTTCTCGAAATACAAACCCTACATGTGGAAAATTTCAAATTCGTCGTTTTGGAGTCAATCGCAGTTTTTTGCATGAATTATTAACGCCATGCTTTAGTCATATGATTTAGACCATTGTTAGAGAAAATATCGGTTATAAAATCGATAAAACAGGCTGAAAATCGTTAGTACAGTACTATTTATATGTAATACTTGACCGGATATAAAAACTGGTAGTTGCCGGATATCATTTTGGGACCCCCCGTACGCACTAGACCCATCCTTTGGGCGTCATTCACCGTTGGAATTAAATTCATATCTTGTTTCGTCTGGGAGGAGTTGAAAAAGTATTGTTTGTATAGTGAAAGAAAAAATCCGTCTTTCCGATTTTAAAATCTTACATAAAGTGGTTATAAGCTCAAAGTAAACAAAAATTTACTGTTCTTATAACCACGTCAAGAACTTCACGATTCTAAAATTAAAGAGACCATAAATTTTCATGAAAAAGTCCAGACCGGTCCTTATAAGCAGGGTCGTAAATAAGCGTTGGGCATAACTTATGCCGCATAACCCTCGCTATAAGGTCTTAACGAAAAACCATAAGAACTTAAATTCATTTTTAAAAGACTAGTTACGGGCACCCTAATTATAAGACTATTTTAAACACCTAAAAAAATCGATTACGACTCATGGCATGAGATCTTAGTACATGAAAAAAAGAACATGAACTTTGTTCAAAAAGGCATGAATTTATATAAAAAAAGGTGTACTCACCGAAGTAATGACTACTTCTTCGCCATCGACAATAAATTTTCGGGTTCTTTTCAGCGTCTTCTTCTGGCGTTTTGCTTTCTTAATATTATGTTTACTAAGATATAAAAAAACGTCCAAATACCGTCCGCTATCCCCACTATCGGCATTTTATAATAAAATTTTTTTTTGATATTTGTACATTATTTTGTCTCTCTGTCATGTTTTTCGCATTAAAAAATCACATGATCATTTTTGCAAAAACTGCAGTAAATGAGGGTAGGGACGGTAATACATTTTCAACATGCTCAATTAAATATTACGGTAATTATAATTTTGAGATACATAATCAGGCCTTATCGAATGAGGGGGTTATTTTTTGCACAAATTTGATATTTTCTATCTCATTGCTCTTACTTTTTGAAAGTTATAACCACCTACCCATTGTAATATGGTACATATACACCCTAGCACCGATTTAAATCAATCGGATCATAACAAATCCGTTCACTGGAATCAAATCAATTTGATTTCGCAGATTTAAACCGGTGCCAACACCACACATATGAGTCATGCATTGACATCATGAAATCTCATGAAAGATAAAAAAAATAAAGAAAAACGGACGAGATGAATCTAAAGAAAAATAACAAAATCATGAAATCCAGGCGTGTGATTGGTCGCTGAAAGTGCAGTACCTCTTCGGGTGACAGTTCGTTATTATTTTTGACTTTGAGGTGATTTTCGGTTTGTTTTTTGCGTTCGTAACCCTCATCTGCAGATTTGAGGGGCACGTCCTTTTTCGTCACGGTCGGTTTTAGTTTTCGAATTTGGGTCGGTGATTCGGTCGCATTCCGGTACGATTCGCGTGATGCTCCATGACGTCGTACACCACCCACCGGTGATACCGTTCCGCTCTTGGAAGACACAACTCCGCTATCCGGTGAAATCGCACCGCTACCATTCACCACACCCGATGAAACCATACCACTGCTGGGTGAAGCCTCGCCACCCTCACCACTAGTGGCAGCATCGAGTAACCGCATGGCGTCGTCTTCCTTCGCTTTTTCATCCCGGAAAACCGACTCGACCTGGGTAGCCGCCGGACGAACCGGTTGCCGTCGTGAACCAAACCATGTTCCGGTTTTGGTGCCGGTTTCAGTGGTCACACTTGAACGACGTGAAGTGCTAGCTGACTGAGATGTTGGCTCAATAGTTGGCTGTATTAGAGTTACTTAAAAAAACTTAAAGACGCGAAAGGTAATTTTAAAACATTTACCGAGAATGATTTTCTATCGTTTTTCACAATTTTTCAAAAATTTAGTTTTCCCTTTTTTCAGAGTCTTACTTATGTTCCAATTCTCAAGCTAATTATGACAAATCCCGATTTTAGGATACATTAAAAAAATTCAAAATTTTTTTTTTTTTTTTGAAAATCTCATTCTTTGTCCTTTTTCGACCGAGTTTAACGCCGGCACCGCTATCTTTCAGAGAAAACGTTTGCCAGGGAATTTCCATAAAAAACTTTTATGATATGCTACATTGAAAAGACTCATTTTTTCAAAAAAAATTCCGTAAACAACATAAAGTGTTGTTTGAAAACGTTTTCTCGAAAATACCCCTGTGACCTTGATGTTGTAATTTATAATATGTTATAGACTATAACTTGTAGTTTTTGATTTCATTTAGAAATAATTTGTAACTCTTAGCTGTGCCGATCCGTTTGGTGGTTCAGATTGAATAGATGAAGAAGTACTGTGAGTTCTCTCGAGCGGAATGGCAACTGTAATCCCAACAGACGTAAGTGGCGCTGCTGAGTCGCTCTTGTGGGCTTTTTTGGTGGGGTACGTGGGCGGTTTCAAACTCGATTCTGATTGGCTGATTTGTCGCGCAATTTGCATGGCCGTCATGCGCCCCGTAGCGCCATTGGTTGGCGACGCGCCAAATACTGTACCGCGGAGCGTACCATCTTTTTTGATAACTTTAACGGTTTGCTCATCCAGTGCTTTTATTTCGCTTTCATCTTTATCTGATGGTTTTGGTAATTCTGGAAGGAAAGTTGAAAATAAAAACAAAAATTAAAACACAAGTGGAAATTTCAGGGAAATTTACCATAACTCCCTGAAAAAAATTGAACGAAGGGAAATTTCTAGGTGTTTTCCATGAAATTCTGGGATTTTCCAGCAGTGTAAATAACTGTTTTCTTCGCTGTCATATAAAGGAACAATGTGCTGTATAACTGAACAAGTTATTAAAAATCTCACGCTATAAAAAGACGATTTCTACATTTTTTTTTATAAGAGAACTCCCTTTTCTAAAAGTAACGAAAAATTAGGGCTTCTAGGTATTTTATTGAAAACTTTTTCCAACTTTTTCTTGATTCTTGTTTTCTGCGTGATTTTCTAATTTTTGAGCTATTTTTTCAGGCTTGACGGTTATTTTGTCGATAACAGTCGGCTGGATGGGTTTTTTAGTCGATTTTTGGATTTCTGGAGCTTTACCTGAGGGCATTCTAGGCTGCCGGGGAGAGTCAAGTTCACCATTTTCACCACTTGATGAAAAAGAATTCACCGAGGAACTTACGGAGTTAAATTTCTTTTGCACGCCTTTTTCGAAGGTGGTTAACTCGTCGCCGGACTCGCTTCGGTCGTCCAAGGAGTCCATTGAACGCGAATGAGACGCCGGACTTGAACCCGCAGAGCCCAGCTGGACACCGTTTTGGTTTTTGATGATTTCCTCTAGCACTTCGGCGCGCGCCTCTGCCATTAGGTTTCTGTACATTGTTGGATACACGCGAGTTAAAGCAGAAAATTACAAAAAACGCTCGCCCACGATATCAAAAAACGTTAATTTTTGTTCAAGGCCCGTCGTTAGCGACACGGCGTGTTTTGATCGCGAACAACCAGTATAGCAACAAAATAAACAATTGCCAAATTAATCTGTCATTAATATCCGGTAATATTCAGATAAAAAAATCTTGAAAAACAAAATAAGGTCTTGACGAGTTGAAATCGTCGTTCGTGTAGGTTAAAAATAAATTAATTAAAAAGAAAACAAATAGCCGCCCAAATATTTAAATTATAAGCATGTACAATATTACACTTTGTCCACTGGGTCATATTTTTCCACTATTCTAGCTTACCCCGAGCTCTTAAAATATAATTTTTTCATCAAAATATTTAAAATAAATTAAGTTACTTTATGGACCATAAGTTATGGTGCTTGAACTGGCAATATAATAAAGATGAAACTCAAGTACGTTTTACGGACCATGAATTATAGGCTATAATTTATAAGAGTCATTTAATTGTACCTCTGATCAAATGAACAGAATCTACTTATGAGTGGTTATATAATTAATTGAATTTTGGATTAAAACATGAAATTGACGGTATTTTGTTGTGAATATTCAAAAATACAGTTCAACGGAGGATATGGTTGAACCCGTAATATCCATGCTGTCTTAAACGAGCTATACCTAAGTACTTTTCTAGTAGAAACTAAGTTTACCGAAAATTTAATAATAGAGAAAGAAAAAACGCCGGACTGGGATATGGGTGAATTTTTACGCGTTATAGTCTTGGCGAATATTACATTTTAAGTCAAACATCTTAAATTGACATTTAAACTAGCCGCAGGACAAACATTGGAGTCGCTCGTAAAAATAAAATATGTTTTTTTTTTCTTTGTGAATCCGACGTGCCTGAGTGGTTTATTCGAATTGATATCATCGAGCCATTGATTTAAGGTGAGTTCGCTACACTTTGCGCGATCAATGGGCTCTTTTCTTAAACACAATTCAATGAACTTTAGCATCAGAGTCGAGTAGTTTTGCGGCTGCTCACCAATAGGGTTCTCAAACGAATTAATTCACAAATTAACTTTTGTTTAGAATTAGTTATAAGGCCAGAACTAAGTATGACCTTATGTATTCCTTATATAACAAAAACCATAAATGTTCAACCCTACCGAAAAATACTTTGTTCCTTACCCTTCCTTACCGGAGTGGCATTACCCGCGGACAGAGGTCGGGGACCCACCCTACCAAAATTGAGCCCGTTATAATTTAATAAGTACACAGTCTGAGACTTGTAAATTACAAGTTGTAATTTAGAACCAGCACTTTTACGTAGTGTTGGACCAACACTGTTGGTTAATATAAACTGAGGTGGTTAAAAAATGAATATACGAACAAAACTAACTAAGCCTAAAATACATTTTAAAACTTACCAGAGGTCTTGAGAACAAAAAAGCGCACTGGTTAAATCTGATAGTCTCGGTGAATCAATAAGCATAATTTTGATTTGATTTTTTTATCAGACAAATGTGTTTTATCGGGGGTTAACCCACTAAAGACAAATTACGCAAAATTGCCGGTTGATATCGTCGATGTGAGAAAAATGATTTCAGAGTGGGAAACTCACATGTTTCGTACAAAACTAGTAGTCCGAATTGTTGGGCGTCATATTGTTGATAAAAACGTTTTTAAAGCAACGATTTGTTCATAGAAATGCCATGAAAATCGCGATTTATATTTATAAATAAATGACAAATATAATTATATTTAAGATTTTTACAGCAAATACATATCTTTATATGCTAAACCCTACGCCGCTATGTTTCACGTTTCCCCGTTCTGGCCATTATGGTTCACTATTTTTCGAATTATTGTGAAACATAACGGCGCACCCTGTGTAATACTAAACGTCGTTGAATAATCCTGACTTTTGGCCCAAAAGTGATCGATTAACTGCGCACTCAAAGTAAAGGAAATTTTTATACACTAATAAATATGACGCCTAAATATTCCGGTATGTCTTCGTAATACTGTTTGGTCCTGTCAAATCATAAATGCCTAGTTTTTGTTGAAAAAATCGCACAAAACAAAAGTCTAATTATAAAAAAATATTGCCAACCCATAGCTGAAGTCGCGGGGGGTCGCCACGGGCAATTTTCATCAAAACGCGATTTGGTGCGAGTTCATTGTTAGGCGGTTCCATTTCGGCGAGTTCGATTATGGTGATTCCGAGTGACCAAACATCCGCCGAATACGTATAAGGGTCAGTTTTCCGCGTTTCGCACATGATTACTTACGGCTAGGCTGTACAAACTGAATTACAAAACTCGATAGCAGCAAATCATTTTTTATGGTAATTATACAAATTGGTACACGGAGGTTATCACGTCTTCAGTACAATTTCATCTCATAAAATGTAAAAAAAATAAATCTTGAAATTTCAGAAAATGTAAAAAAAAAACAATTTTTTTCCAAAATACCTGAAGAACTTATGAAATACCATTATACCGTAAGATAGGTAAAAATCGCAATAAAAAGTGTCAACAATCTAAGTAAACAAAAAACATAAGATATTATATGGTATATGTTAACACAGGGGGTCTGGTTATAAGGTCAAGCCCAAAATAATAATAATAATTGTACTGGTATAATAATAATATAATTCGGATTTATTCTAATTTAGGGGTGAATATTATATTATACCATCCCTGTAAATAACAAGCTATAATTATACAAACAACGGAAATTATCTTCTAAAGATTTGCTAAAACCGGTTTCTACCGGTAAAAGTGAAAAAATAAAAACAAATTCGGTTTTCTCGTGGAAGCTTAGCCTTAGAACAATATGAATATTTCTGTACTAAGTGTGAAAGTGTCGTTGTTCCAAAAATAACTACGAATTCGGCATATCTACTCCGAATTTTAGCCACTTTTTAGCTTTTTTGGTTGAAAAAGCAAGTATGTTGAAATTCAGTTTCGACAGCCTACTTCCGGCGCCATCCAATAGGGTGTCCCGATAAAAGTGTCACGCATTCGATCGCGCTCATCATTTAGGGCGGAAACGCCGAAATCGGCCAATTTGACCTCGCCATTATTCATCAGCAGAATGTTACCGGCCTTAAGGTCACGGTGAATAATGGCCATTTGGTGGCAATAGTCTAGGGCAGCCACCGTTTGTTTAACCACAATACGGATCTGCTCCTCCGACAGTCCATGATCGATCTAGAAAAAAACATTTATTCGACGTCGCGCGGTTTTGTGTGCATATTTGCACAATATCCCGAATTGGGAGAAACGTGAAAACAGCGAAAATTAAAGAGGGAGAAACCTTAGAACCGAGAAAGTTTCATAAAAGACCAGATTTTTTCAAAAAATACATGATTCGGCCATAATATATATGATTTTTTAACAACACTTATAAATTATAAGTTATGACCTTATTTCAAAAAAACACTTCATGGCTTTATAACGACAAAAGTGTTAGACCTTATATCAGTCGTGTAAACCTTTTCAATAATGTCATCAAGAGCGCCACCTTCACAAAATTCGATTAAAATCCAGAGTTTTCGATCTGCCAAAATCGAGTCGACCAGTTTTACAATATTTCGATGGTCACATTTGGCCAAAATGTCAATTTCGGTGGCATGTTCGACCAGATCTTCCTCCGAGGTTAACTCGATGATTTTCGCCGCCGCATATTGTTGCGAAATTCGATTTTTCGCCTTGAAAACATCACCAAAGGCACCATCCCCTAATTTACCAACTAAATCCCAATGGGTTATTGGGTCCACGTTTCGCTGAAAGGGGGAGATGAAAACTGATTTTTTTAATTTTATTTAAATGAAAAATGAACCTCGGGAAACAATTTTGAACCTTAAAATTTTTTGACCTTGAACTTTTTATTGGATTTTGCAATTCTGCACTTGGAAATAAGAAAAAAAAATTGTTTCAATGAAAAAACTGGTTTTGTTAAGATGTTAATTGACTTGGCAATAAATTACGGACTCAACGGCGGTTATTTACCGGTTGTAAAATTACCACAAATTGATGGTAGTTGAATGTCATAAACAGGTGCGATAAGGTCGTTAAACATTTCCCACAACTATGAAAATTTTAACAAAAATAAAACTGAAACAACCCGCACCATGTGGATTTTATAGGATCACAAATTAAATGATGAAAGTTAAAATATGTCCTACATCCCCACAAGAAAGATATTATGTAACTTTATTTTAGTAAATCCATTTATTTAACTCGCTAGGGATTTTTATGAGTTGAATACTTTGGTCATATTTGGATAATACAATTGCGTTTATTTAATAAAATTAAGTTTTTAGATATTATTGGTATACAAATCAAACTTTATCGCTGAACAAATAGTAAAAAATGCCCCGATGGGGTTTTCAATTATAGCCTATATAATTATCATGTCGTATTCTTCTATTTTTTCAAATAACTAGCGGGTTTTTTTGTTAATATAATTCTTGGATATTTTAATCAATAATTAGAAAGCTATAAATTATAGCCTATAATTTATAGGCTATAATTCTAATTATTGAAAATGTCCAAGAATTATATTAGCAAAAAAAAAACCGCCAGTTCTTTGGAAAATAGAAAAATACGACATGATAATTATATGCACAAATATTTTAAAAAGCTATGTTTACATTTTTTTCTTTTTCATAAAGAAAACCTTGTGTTTTCTTTGGCGCGATGGGAGTTAAAACAATGTTGTTCTGTCGAAATAAGCTAATTATCCCATCGGTCCAAAAAGGAAACTCATTAAGCATTTATCTGATTTTCTTATTTGAAAATCAAACGAGGCGAATTTATTCAGAATCGAGAATAAACCCCCTAAAATCGTCAATTATTCAAATCTAAAATATGATAGTTTGGCTTATTAACAAATCGATAGCGGATTTTTAATTTTATTACTAAGAACTAACCCTACCCTTCAAAATTTGTAGCTCTTATACAGTATTAGTAAGGTCTAACAATTTTTTTCTTAAACTCTTTTGGATTAAACTATATGGTCATCGAAAATCATTAAAAACATTTTTGATGTAGGCGAGTGGTTATAAGGTCAAACATTTGTATCATTATTACTAATTTTAATAACTATTAACTACTAACGTTTGATTGTTTTTNAGAATTCAAAAGAAATTGTCCGCGTCACTCTTTATCCGGTCACTTTTCCCGCGCGTGCGTTCATCGGGCCACTTTTTTCACAAAGAAATCGGATAACTATGGGTTGAACTAAGAGATGCAAAAGTTCTGTTCTAAATGTCAGAACAGAACAGAAAGCTTGGTCTATTTCGCCCAGAACGCATTTTTGAACCTTTTTTCGAATGGAACAAAAAACGTTCTAAATGGCCGTTCTGTTCTCTTTAGTGACGGAAAAATTGCCCAGAACGGTGTTCTTTTGTTCTATTGCCAATAGACTATTGGCGTTCTCAAGTTTTCAAGTTCTGCAAAAAACAGAACTTTTTCATCTCATCAATTTGAACTCCATTATACAATCTAAAGGTTTCTTTTTAAACATGAGTTGTTTGATTTTTTCTCCAAGATCTAATCTCAAAACCTGTACATAATGTATTGTTACATAATGTATAGTTCAATTGACTGAAGCTAAACTATGAGTAATATCGGATCTAAAAATTTCCCGCTCATGAGTTCATCAGGCCGGTCTCTGATTGGATAATAACACTTTCGTATTTCGCAATTCCCCGCTCGTGCTCTTATCTCGCGAAAAGTTCTAGAAAAATACGACCGTGCTGTTATCTTGCGAAATCATTCATTATTTGGGGTTTTTCAGCGTTTCCGCCTACGCATTGAGCAGTTATCTTGCGAAAAAACGCTTATCTTGCGACTTTTCGAGGACAAAGTTCGCAAGATAACTGCGCACCCTGTGTAATTAAATATCATGATATGTTTATTTTGTGGTGGTCAAAGACAGTAAATTATGTCATGCGTCAAAGTATGTCCTCAAACGGCGACTCTTTGGGTCCTCAATAGAAGTGTCCAGAATAGTTTTTTTTTATTAAAATGTTTATTATTTAGATAAAAAATAGGCGGTGCCCGTAATTATTTTGAAAATGTAAAATCAAAGCCATGAAGGTCACTTTTTTATTCAGAACTTTCTTTCAAAAATCGGGAACAACACGATTCTGCGTTTTGTTAATACAATTCTTTACAAAAAACATGAATCCAATATCTCAAAAACTGTAAGACTAGTTACATTAACAAATTCCGACCAAACCAATTAGAGAACATCATTTCAAGAGTATGTGGAAAAAAGTTAATTCGAATTTATATATATAGTAAGATCGATTAAGGCTGAATTTGGGACGAAATAAAAAAAATAGGCGGCCATGGAAGAGGTCATCTCATTTTACATTGACGTGATTGGTTAGAGGTGAACAAAATTAAATGTTCGCGTATTGAAAAATACGTCTACCTCTTCCGTCTACCTCTTTTTTTATTCCGCTAATTGCGTCCCAAATTCAGCCTTAATCGATCTTATACAACGTCTTTATGATCATTTTTCTGCCGTCTCATGTGTGTAAACAATGGGTCATTCACCTCCTTAAACTTTTAATTCAGATTTAAGGTTCTCGACTAAGCTGCAAGCAACTTAATGGACAAAAGTGTTTGAGATAGGCGCTGTGTGAAAAGAGCTGTGGGAAAACAAATGTTTAGTAAAGATTTGTTGATTAAATTTCAGAAAAAAATTGGGGATTTTTGTTTTATATTTTATTAAACGCTTGTCAGTGTTGTTATTTTATTTTTTCATAATGCACGATTTAGCCATAATACGCGCTGAGGCATTATTTATTTGAATAAATTTCAATATTTGATTTGCAGCTTAGCGCCAGTTTGTGTATTTTTTGAGGTCTCTTTTTGGCGAATAGGATATTGCGCTTTAGTCTTTTCCTGCTAATTCTTTGGCTTTTCCGTCTTCTTCGGCCCGTTTGGCCCAATTTTTTCTATTATTTTCGATATTCGTCGTCCAAATATTACCCGATTCTTCCAAACGAGCTATGACGTTGGCATACGTGTAATCGGGGAAACACGGATCACCTGAAATTTTCAATGAAAAAAAAAATGTTACTAAAAAATGTTTTCTAATGATACCACTTTTGTATTTAAAATTCTGTTTAAAAATTGCACAACTAATTCATTCTTTATTTTTTTTAGATTTTTCGTGTAATAACTCTGGATTTTTTATGTTGAAAATCGTTTATTTTATTATCTATTTTTTTTTATTAAATACATTATCTAGTTTTCTTTTTATTTTTTTTTTTAATTTTTGTACAGGCTGGACGGTATAAAAAACGACCAATTGTTGACAAAAATTCGTGAATACGCAATTTGCGACATTTCACTTGTTAACAATTGGTCGTTTTTTATACCGCCCAGTCTGTATATTTGATGATACACCCAACATGTTGCAACATGGGCGAATGTTTCTCGAAAAAATGAATTACACAGGGTGCGCCGTTAACCGGCACCAAAAATTTTTTGA
>SCLG01000476.1:0-10726 GCA_004367875.1 Oikopleura albicans | reverse complement strand
ATTTTTTTTCAGTATGTGGAAAAGTTACATACTGCCATTATGTTATTTTTGGTTGCTTTCGCCATTTACACAAAATGAGACGTATTTCGGTTAAACACTCGCTGCGCCGTTATCGAGTCTAAACCCTTTATCCAGTCACCCCACCTACGCACTGCGCTGTTATCGAGTCACCCTTTATCGGGTCAAAAAACTCGTCCTAATGAGTAAATACTCCACACAACAGGTTATCTTACCAAGGTTGGATTATGTTACCACTTTTCATATACTTTAGGTATAATTTTTGCAAAAAACCCCACTAAACAGTTCCAACAACCGCAAACGTTCTTCAGAACTTCCGGTCATAGTTTTAATATTTTTTACCAATAAGAGCTTGGATATAAATACACTCCTTACTTTTAATAGTTTTCTCGAAAAAAAATTTTTTTATAAACTTTATTTTAAACTATATTTTATACACTGGATGCGTCGTTAATCGGCCACTATTTTTTTTACTGGCCGGTTAATGGCTCAATCGGTAAATAATGTTATCTCTGAAAAAATTGGTATAAAAGTGGGTTTTTGGTCGATTAACGGGGGGACGGTTAAATACAGTGTTGGAAAAGTTGGCCAACGTTTCAAATTTCCCCAACGCCCAACGCTTCCAACACTGGTTAAATGCGCATCCTGTGTATTTTACCCGTGCTTGATGATTTTTTCTAGAAACTCCACGTCCCGTTATTGGGTCAAAATGTTTGATAAAAATGTTCCGGATATTCCGTTTACGCCCTGCGCCGTTATCGGGTCAAAACGCGTTATCGGATCAAAATTTGTCCCCAAAATGTTGACCCGACAACGGCGCAGAGGGCGTGTGGTTTATTTCGCGATTTCAAATTGTGTTTTGCAACGACATGACGAAAAAATGCATTTGTCATAAAGACTAGAAAAACATATTTTACTACATACTGGCTATAATATTCAAAAAACATATTTTCTAATATGTTTGCGAACATACTATAAAATATGTGTCAACTTGATTGCACATATGGGCTAATATGTTCACGTACATATTTTTCAGTATGTCTCTAAAAAGCAACCAAAAAAACATAATGGTCATTATTAAGCACACCTACGACTAGGCAAGTTTAGACTTATAACTTCACGTAATTATTATTTTGAGCGTTATATATTTGATTTTACAATTTAAACATTAAATGTGAGTTGAATACAGTTGACAAATTCGAAAAATAGTGAAACATAAATTATGGCCCGAGCGTGAAAAAGTGAAACATAACGGCGTAGGTCTTAACATATTTTGGGAAAATATTTTCTCAAAAAAAATGAAACATAACAGCACGGGCGGGAAAAAGTGAAACATAACGGGGTGAAACATAACGGGGTGAAACATAACGGCGCACCCTATGTATTCATAAACGGATCAAAAACTAGTACAAAAAAACAATGGGAAGCAATGTTGGAAACAGCGACCCCTAGTTGTAGCAATAATATTCTTATCGAAAAAAGTGGCCCTTATTTAAAATTGAGCACAAATTGAGCACAAGCAAACCTTATTTAGCAGGCCCCTTATTCAGTACCCCTCTGTATAATCAATATACCCGTGATGTGAGTTTTCCGAGTGCTGTGGCCTCAANAGTGGCCCTTATCATGAGGGAGGAGTGTATAATTTGGCAAAATTAGATGTTTATTAAATGTACCCTATTAACCCAAAATGATTAAAGGACCGTTTTGGAGAAAAAAAATGCATAATAAGGACCAACTGAGCCGAAGCAGTCACACTAAAATGGCTTATATAAATCGAGTAAGCAAATTAAAGTTGGCTTATGTAAGCCATTTATACTGGCTTAGCTTAGGTTAAAAATAAATAAGATGAATCTCGATTCCGCAGAACCAACTCTATTTCTGTGTTTATATCTACATGTAGCTACACTGCCTCTCAGTGATGGACGGCTCCGCTTTTGAGTGATTTTTGAGCGAACTAACGGTTTGGTGAGCAGCGTTGGATTACACTGTACCGCGCCGTGTTAGGAGCCGTACATCACTGTGAGGCACTGTAACTCACCTGCCATGCATGATTAAAATTTCCGGTTTCTATTTCGATTTGCGGCTAAATTTGCTTATGCAACAATGACATTCGGTGCAAAAGGGTAGTTTTAGTGCACTTGATATTTGATTACAAAAAGAAAGATATTACTTTAATTTTAAATTTACTAATAGTAATCACTTTAATTTAGCCAAAAAAATTACTAACTTGAAGTTAATTCGTAGATTTTTTGTAACTAAATTAAAGTGATCATTTATGACCCATAATTTACGAATATGATTTGCAACCGCTTTTTCGCGGGACATGATGTCCTGGACATCCCGTTTAAAATCGGAAAGTACTCCGGTATCGAGGAATTCTGATCAATTCGGGCCAAGGAAAACGAGTCATAAGTCCTATTTTTAAATCATACCACTTCCAATCATGGCAACGTTTGACATACAGTCGGTACAGTCTGTACCAGTGTTCGAAAACATCCGATATTTTGGGATGAATATGGCCGCAGGCAGGGCTCGGCACGAATGGCTTTTGGCACATTGCTTGGCTTGGCTTTTTGTAAGCCAAGCCAAGCCAAGCCAATGAAAATGCCTGGCTTTGCCGAGCCCTGGCCGCAGGTCAGATGCGGATAGGCGGTAGATGGTCGACCATCCGACTACCGCCCATCCCGGACTTTCCGACCATTCCGGATGGTCGAGATTTGGAACCCTGGTCTGTAAATCATCTGCATTTTGGTATTCATTAGTATGTAACATATGATATGGTCCATTTCACGTCATTTTTTGTCCGTTTTATTAAAATTGGTTGAGTAATTAATGCGTTAAATAATACTGGATTGTCTGGTGAACAAAAGAAAAAGAACACGAGGGGTTGAGAAGGCGACTGATAGGACGGAAATTAGAAAGAAGTACAGAAAGAAGTGTGTAAGTCTACAGTGTGCCTAAATGCATAACAGTGGCGACACATTTTAGTACTAAATTTTGAGCATCAAAAGCAGTCAACTAGAGCCCATTTAAAGGATAGGTTTTATTAGTACATAACAAACTGTCTAAAGATTTTTTTTTCACAAAAAATGAGTTGTTGAATCAACCAATCACAAAGCTGTCCTCAAAAAGTGGATAAGCAACTGGGCCGATAACAAGAATCACAGGCGCAAAAGCGTTTCTGATTAATTTATGTTTAAAAAATGTTACGTTTTGCGTCATGATGTCATTTTGTCACGATTTTAGAACTGTAAATAATAACTGTACCCGAAAACGTCCGATAAATGGTTAAGGACTGTAATACGATTGTTAACGCAAAAAATGTGACTATAAAAATTATAATTTACAATTATAAAACTGATACAAAAAGGACATCATGACGTATTAATAATACGGTATTATATTTAATATATATTTAAGGATGGTCAATACCCTCCTTGCTAGAGAATTAAGACTCCGAGATAATGTCATTTTCTCTCCGAATAAAAGACCAATTAATTCGAAATTTGGCATGTCTAATAAGTACAGTTTAATAAGTCATATTAAAAAAAAGTAAAAAAAATTCATCAATAAATATACCCCCCACGGCGTGTCAAAATAGACCATTNATTTTTATAACGCGTAATTTTAAGGATGGTATATACCCTCCTTGCTTGAGAAATAAGAGTAAGACTCTGGGATGATGTCATTTTCTCTTCGAATAAAAGACCAATTTATTCGAAACTTTGCATGTTCAATAAGTGAAGTTTGATAAGCCATATTAAAAATAATAAAAAAAAAACATCAACAAATATACCCCCCACGGTGTGTCAAAATAGACGATTCTGCGTATCTCCGCCGAGCTACAACTAAGCGGATCTTGAAGTAGTCAATTTTTAATTTACACGAGGGTGACGAGCAGTGTCGACTCCATAGGGCGACCTGTAATAGAAATTTGAAAAATAAAAATTTATAAAAAAAAAGTTGATTTTTCTCGATTTTGGCTGATTTTTTCTCATTTTTTGCCATATTTTTCTTTAAAATGTGCAAATTAAAGTATCAAAGTGAGCGCTATGAATATCCTATTATAGGACGGGAGTTGCTCCAGGATGTTCTTTAGCAAGTGCCCATTTTCCAAAAACCAAGTGTGGCAACGAGTGGCAAATTAATTTCACAAAAAATAACAATCTACGCCACAAACGCTACCACTTTGGTAGAAAAAAAGATGCGAAACCCCCCGTCTATGGCACTGTTTTTATTTCTTTTACTTATAGTTTGAAACTAATAAAACCTATTCGCATTCGGGTTTGTGTATTCACTTAGTTTGTTGACGGTTTCATTTTTTATCAAAAGTACAGTAGTTTCCGTTTACCGGTACACTCCCCCTCATGATAAGGGCCACTTTTGTCTCCTTAAAAAGTGGCCCTTATTATGGCCCATAATTTATGGGGTGGCCCTTATTATGGGGTGGCCCTTATTATGAGAAATTGGATTTTTTTAGACAGTCTGGTAAGTAATTCACTCAATTTTTCATGTATTTTTCTTACTTTTTTATAATTTGTTAATAACGTTTTGAAGCGTAATTATGATTCGTGTTCACAAAGATCAAAAAAGAAAAAAATAGAAAAAATGTAGCATTATTAATAGACACAAACTAAAATCTCTCATAATAAGGGCCACCCTTCACACCGCATTTTGGCCCCTATTATGAGTAAAAAATATTTTCAGTGATAATGGCCCNATTTTTCTTTAAAATGTGCAAATTAAAGTATCAAAGTGAGCGTTATGAATATTCTATTATAGGACGGGAGTTGCTCCAGGATGTTCTTGTACTAATAAGAACAAAATATATATATGTTTCTTTCTCGGGCGCTTAGTTGAATGCTTTGGCGTGACGTCACATCCGTGATTTTTGTTAAAATTTGGGCATTTTTACCACTTTAAAGTTATAAATCGTGATTTTTTCAATGTGAAACTTTTTGTGTACTGTCTTAGGGCACTGAAGATTATATAAACATTGAATTAAAACACAAACTAGTTTGCAACAAAAAAGTACAGAGAGAAATACTCTAAAATACACTAAAATATGGATACTTTTCTAGTAAGTAAACGGCACATAATTTCTAGATTTTTTCCGTTATTTTGGACACATAGGGACTTATTTATGTTAGTTATAGTGTGAGTCGATATCCAAGTTGACTTCCATGGTCAGAAAAATGGGAATTACAGTATTGGTATTTTGAGTCATGACCATCCTTAAGACTCTTAAAATACGGGTCGGACTGTCTTTTATTTTACTATATTCCCATGAAAACATCGTTACAAAATTACACGATTAGGTTAACGGATTACGATAAAGTTAACACTATTTATGTGTTAGTTTTAAAAACTTCAACTTTCTTCAACTTTAACAATTAACTTTCACTTGTATTAGTTTTCACAAGATTCTGGAAGCTAATTTTTTCTTGACCTTTGAAATGGATAGAAAAAATCAAAAAACTTGGTTGTACTTCTAAAGCCGGCTTGTGTCCAAGACTCCTTGGTACACGTAAAAGTTAAACGAACGTGTATAATTATACCAAACGCACGCAAAATATCGAAGAAAAACTCTTGATGGTAAAAAGGTATAAGTTGGGACAGAAAAACTTGTTTTAATGACCAGAACGAATATGAAATGTGTTAATGCGTCTGTCTCGCTTAGGGTGCCCGCGGTTTCGGCTAAAACCAGGAAAAACAGGAATTATAAAAAAATCTGATTATGCGGTTTTTGCATTCTAGAATGAGAGTTGCAAAGTNACGAGTAGCCCTATAACGAGTCATCTGGTGTAGTTCAGTACCTACACTTTAGTTTATATTTTACCAAATTTTTATATATATTTTGTGTCGTGACAAAAAATGGCGCTGTGTCATTATCGGTTAAGTTTTTTTTTTTTTATTTCAAATGGTTCGCACTTTTGACACGATTTTAGACGTTTTCGTCAGAATTCAAAAGATTTTGTCCGCGTCACTCTTTATCCGGTCACTTTTCCCGCTCGTGCGTTCATCCGGCCACTTTTTTCACAAAAAAATTGGATAACTATGGGTTGAACTAAGAGGTGCAAAAGTTCTGTTCTAAATTTCAGAACAGAACAGAAAGCTTGGTCTATTTTTCCCAGGACGCATTTTTGAACGTTTTTTTGAATAGAACAAAAAAAAATGTTCTAAATTGCCGTTCTGTTCTCTTTAGTGACGGAAAAATCGCCCAGTACGGTGTTCTTGCGTTCTTTTGTTCTATTGGCGTTCTCAAGTTTTCAAGTTTTGCAAAAAACAGAACTTTTTCATCTCATCAGGTTGAACTCCATTATACAATCTAAAGGTTTCTTTTTAAACATGAGTTGTTTGATTTTTTTCTCCAAGATCTAATATCAAAACCTGTACATAATGTATTGTTAGTTCAATTGACTTAGGCTAAACAATGAGTAATATCGGATCTAAAAATTTCCCGTGAGTTCATCAGGCCGGTCTCTCATTGGATAATAACACTTTCGTATTTCGCGGGGGTGCTCTTATCTCGCGAAAAGTTTTAGAAAAATACAACCGTGCTGTTATCTTGCGAAATCATTCATTTTTTGGGGTTTTTCAGCGTTTCCGCCTACGCATTGATCAGGTATCTTGCGAAAAAACGCTTATCTTGCGACTTTTCGAGGACAAAGTTCGCAAGATAACTGCGCACCCTGTGTATACACTTTATACAGCAAAATGAGTTAGCGCGAACTAACCGTTCTCATCTACAAAATCGTTACGATATGATTTAGTCGTCAGAAGTGGCATAACGAAATTAATCAACATAATAAGATGCGTATTCAGCAGTTAAATACAGTCCCAAGCTCAAAATCGTGACGATTCGTGGTTTGAAAAAATCGTAAGGAGTTTGAGTCATGACGTCATTTCGTAACCATTTCAAACGTAACGATTTTGAGGTAGGGACTTTATTCGAAAAAACGCAAAAAGATAATTCACGATAAAATGATTAACATATTAAAAATGTTTGGTTTTGAATTTGTTCGAAATGAGATCTTTAAGCAAATGTTTAATCTGTCTTTATAACCGTCTCTTACAGTTATTTTTAGTTTATTAAGTGACACAATTACGGTACTTTTTCGAGGAGGCGACTTCCCAATAGTACCGCCACCGATTTCCCGCTTCCTCATTTCTAACACATCCTGACTAACTTTTATCCTCTGCCCAAAATCCAACAAGGAATTATTACATTTTGAAAAAAAACCTCCGGATCAAAATCGTTTTTTTTTTCGTTTGAAATTAAAATTTGTGGAAAAGAGTTATTAATCGATGACAATCTAAGCAGTGAGGCCATTCAATGTATTTCAATGGATTAGAACTTGACGCGTATTCACTTAATCGTATCAAAACCGGAAGTTCTTACCTAAGAGGTGTTCGGAAAAATTCAGTTTGAGAATGACGGATCAAACTAGTCATATACCAGATGTAACTTAATCTTGGGAAAGCTTGGGGCTAAGTTGAATCAAGATAACGGAAAATAGGGTCATATGACCAAGATAACGGTTCATTGTGTAGGCGTACGGTTGAAAATGTGTAGGCGACGACAATATAATGGAAACTAGGGATAATTTTACTGGAAAGTACTGCGCAATATGTGTTTTTTGGTAACACGACAAGATAATGGAAAATAAAGATACACCACCTGCGCCGTTATCGGGTCACCCTTTATCGGGTCAAAACCCGTTATCGGGTTAAAATTGTGACTAAAAATTTTCCAGCCACCCCACCTACGCACTGCGCCGTTATCGGGTCAAAAAATTCGTCATTAAAATACGTATAAATCCTTTTTCTGTATCTCTTAAACTTAATATTTGAATTTGTAGACGTCTCGATCTTTTCTCTATTTTTCAAAATATTTTAAAGGCAAGTTTATGTTCCGAAATAATGACCATTTTTAATATAAACGACTGCTTTGACTTGTGTCGTTATTGGTTCCTCTTCGTATATTTTAGTATAATTTTTAGTTCAATTGTTCATTGTTTAAGTCAATTGTTATAGTACGAAAAAGTTTTTAAATAAATAAGCCAAGGGCCAATTTCGGATAACATCACTTTTACAGTCCCGACCTTCCAATTGTGCAATTTGCGTTTCCGAAAAACGTGCACAATTGGGCAGTCGTGCACAATTGGAGAGTCGTGCAAAATTTGGTTAAATTGTCATTATCAAGTTAACTACTAGTTTTTAGGCCGATTTCGAGTCATAAATATACACAAAANATTTTTAATAAAAAATATAGAATTAACGTGTCACCCTTATGACAAAATAAGACAAAATTGGTATAAGTGACAACGCCATGTAAGGGTAGGGGCGCCAAGTAAGGGTAGGTTTTGAAAAACACGAAACCTACCCTTACTTGGCGCTCCCCCTGTATCTTTTTTCTATAAATATTCAAATAGGAGTGCAGAAGTATGAAATAAACACATAGACATATGACACGTTCTAGAAAATCCCCGCTCGTGCCGTTATCGGGTCAAAATTTCTATCTTGCCAAAAGCGAGTCGAAATTTCCGCTCGTTATCGGGTCAAAATTTTAAATCAAAATTTTCCAGACATTCCGCCTACGCCTTGCGCTGTTATCGGGTCAAAATTTGTCCTGAAAATGTTGACCCGATAACGGCGCAAAGCCTCACAGTCTGAGAGTCCCCATACGGTAAAGACTATACCGTATAGTGATTGTTTAGTTATTTTGGAATACAAGTTAGAATGAACCTTTGTTGGGCTTGTTTGCTGCATTAACTGTCATGGTCCGTTTCGTCCACATCTGGCCGGATGGCGTGTTTTGGAATTAACTAGTGAACGGTTAATGTTATAACAAAACGGCAAACGGACTATGAATCTACCAACGAAATTGCTTTTTGCTTGTTCTACTTCTTATATTTTTTTCTTTAACCCCAAGGACTCATATCGGACTATGTGTAACTAAGCATATCNAATCTTCAACCTACGCAAAAAATAACACCGCCAATCGAATTGTCTCGAAAAATTGAGAGGGGGTCACCAATACCCGTTTTGCCCTACGGGGCCTCCATATGCCTTAAATTGGCCAAAAAAGCATGTTGCGTGTCTATTTACACGCACTTCCCCCTGGGAGTTAAGCTCCGGCTAACAAAATTTTTTTATATCATACGCTCATTGAACTAAAAAAAGAGATACTAAAAACATACCACGGTGCATTAATAATGTCACAAGATTAAGCAGTCGTTTATATTAAAAAAACTTTCAGAAAAATTACAAAATATTCTAAAAAGTAGATAAATGATTGACAAGCCTACGAGTTCAAAAATTAAAAAAAGAAGGATTTAAACGTACTTAAATGACAATTTTTTGACCCGATAACGGTGCAGTGCGTAGGCGGGGTGGCTGGAATTTTTGAATATAAATTTTGACCCGATAACGGCGCAGGTGGTGTATCTAAAGTTAGAAAAGTTCAATTTTGTTGTAAACTAATAACTTATTAGTAATAACGTATAACTAAAAATATGGGTTTTCCAAAATTATTTTTTTAGGAAACAATAATAGAAATGCAACCAAAAAAGAACTGAAAAAGTTGGAACATTCAAAAGTAGTAATAAATAAAGTCTGTAGGGCCGAGTTGTTTGTACTTTAGGTAAAAGTAATTTTGGAGTAATTTTGGAGTAATTTTTGTTATGAAGAAAAACGGATCGAGAAAATCCGTTAGATATGTAATCAAGTCGGGAGCAAAGGTGAGAGTTCAAATAAATAAAAAAGAAACGTCAAGCTGAATAGTAAAAACAACTCAACAAGCGCAAAAGCGTGCATGAAATGCATACTTTATGAGATCGAAAATGAGAAACAAAAAAAACGTGGTCATACGCGAAAATTGTGTTCAATTCTTCTCCAAATTCATCATTGCTGTGATCAAACAAGCATGCTAATGAATATGGGATTTTGAAATTATAGACTGCTAAAACTTTTAGCCTATAAGTTAATAAATTTACATTATGCCCAACTATGATCAGAATTCTGCCTGCTAGAAGTAAAATAAAATTCTAGGTAATTAAGGTACCGGAAATACGCGTTTGACCGGGCTCGATGTAAATAGCGTATTTTTATTGGTGTTTAGCTTTATTAAAAAGAGTAACAATGTTATCCAACACAGAGAATCTCTAATAAAATGCTCTTCGGTTTTATACATATTCGCGACCGGTTAAAATATCACCAACTTCTTCTTCCGAATATTTAACAGGTCCTGTGTACTTGTTTCGCCCACCAGGCATCCCAGCTTCCAGAATAGCTGAAAAATAATGAATTTTTAATCTGATTATTTTGTCTACTTAAATAACAAATCATTTTTTAACCTTTGAACACAGATTTACAACAGTTCCTTGAACACATTGTTTGGAATTTTGTCCAAACAATCATTTAAAGTGTTCTAGCTCACGTAATTCTTCACTATGAGGATCTCGATGGTCCTGAATCGAACGAACATTCGAAAGCTCTTCGACCACCCTTGGACACTTTTTGGTCGATTTGACCACAAAAACATAAATTCACCAACTAACCCGCTAACGTACGGGATTCATTTTTTTTGCAGGCTAGTGGGGCGTTAGTGTAAAACTAAATTTGCCAGAAACGGAGTTTGCCGCGTTTATGGTGCCTCGCTCGCTCGCACACTATTTTTTACTCATCCCATTTTTGAGTCCGATTT